>LPNX010135098.1:1489434-1596363 GCA_001517045.1 Pseudotsuga menziesii | reverse complement strand
TATATATGCATTTTGAAATATATGTACATTGAAATATAATATTAAATGTTTAATCTAAGTACAAAGATACAAGTATAAATGTTAAATGTACACACACACACACACACAAACACACACACACATATTTAAAAAATAGTAAATCAAATAGTGAATGCATATTGAAGTAAATAGGAATATATTGCAACAAATAGCAATGCATATTGAAAAAATAGCAAATGCCGAAAACAAATAGCGACTACACATTAAAACTATATTACCCAGGCACATAAAAAATTGGAAAACCTTATATTGTCTTTTTCAAGGAAAAATACATCAAATGTTTAAAAATACCCTCACAAAAAATACTGAAAAATAACATAATATTGTAACCATTATACGAAAAGGAAAGTAAAAGAGAACATATGAAGTATTCCATTGAATACTACATATAATTATTAAATGAAGGGTCCCTTTTTAGAAGAGGAAATCTACCCAAAACAAAGTCACCAGTCATTCCAAAATATTCGCCCCAAATAATGAGTTGTAAGAATTATGTGAAGTCCATGTCAATAGGGTAAACAACACATCACAAATTAACACTCTGGATTGCAAAGCATAATAAACAAGCATGGGATTCCTACTAGCTTCATTCAAAAAAATATGAATCACTATAATATCTATAGAACATGTGGATGAAACAGTATTTACAGCTTTTTCTTAAGATGATAGGTAATCCGCCTACTTTTCCTTGGATGCAACAGCTGCAAGGGCCCACTAATGCATATCCTAGCTCTTCTTTCGATCCATAGGGCACTTTTTAACTCTCCTTCTCTAGGTTATGGAAGTTATAATCTTATTCTAAATTTGAACTAGGAATAATATATGTACGCACTTGTAAGGAAAATTCTTTGTTATCAGGTCGCAAGAAGATCGAGATCCAGGTATCAATAGAGAAAGGTTTGGTTGCAAGGTCGATGAAGGTAGAGAGAGGAAGGTCACAAGGTCAAAGAAGGTAGAGAGAAGATCTCAGGAGTTCAAGAGAAGACCTCTTGCATTGCAGATTCAGAGTTGTAGTACCCAAGGAACCCATGGTATGCTTAGTGCCATCCAAAATTAGTCGAAGGATATGGGGGTCGGGGGACCCGAGCAAAGTGTTGCAGCACAGACTATCCTAAGTTAAGGTAAGAAGCAAGACGCTTACTTTCAGGAGAACACGCTCACAAAAGGAACGCTTAGTCTAAATGTAATACTCACAAAGGGCACGCTCACTCTAAATGTAATACTCACAAAAGGCACGCTCACTCTAAATGGGTATAAATGTAATACTCACAAAAGGCACACATACTCTAAGGGGAAGTGAGATCAAGAGCTTGTTGCCCATCATCTGTGCCAACATCCCATCCCTTTGCTCGGTTCCAAGTCCAGTCATGGATCGAGACCCAGAAGGGATAAAATCAGCATGTGAAGGCACTTTTGTTGAGGGAGGATGAATTAGGAGATTTGAAGCATATAACCAGCACTCCAATCATCATCAAAGGTTACTTGTTCATCAAGCAATGTAACGATATTAATGCCACACAGATGCTCCAGATCAACAGGACTAGTACGGGACCGAGATAGTAGGGTACGACCTATGAGGAGCCGTACCTTGTCGACAGCTTAAACACTAATGATCCAACTGTTGCATTTCTTATATTTTGACAGCCAAAGTATTCAAACAATCACAAAATAACTTCTGGAAAATCTTTGTTGTCACTACAATTTGGAAATTACTGGTTTAGGTTTTAGTTGCTTTAATAAAAACGTTGAAAGAAGAAATCCATAACATTTGGCAGTCCCAGGGCAAGGCGTCTGTGATTCAATAGCAGTTCGATTTCAAAGTTTAGAATGTGTTGGTTTTATGTTAACCAGCTCAAAAACTCATGAAAATTGTACCCATGGAGTCTATTTTCCTAATGGGTAGGCTATTCCATCATTTTGCATAACTTAGCACACCAACCATGAATATTCTTTCTTTGAGGTGATTAGCAATTTTCCCATCAATTTTGTGTGGTTACATCAATTCTCCATTCTCCACGAACATAGTAACTAATTACATCTATGTATTTTCTAACAGATTTATAGGTTTGAAGTAGATCTCTTAAAGAAATTTGCCATGAGTTTGCCTCCTGAGCAATCTCATTATCCTGACTCTCCTGATATTTGTTGCCATTATCTTAACTCTCTATTGGCAAGGTTACACTCGCGCTTCTGTAACCGGTCGAGTTGTTGGTTCCATTATCAAAATCAAAATCGTTTCATTATCAAAACAAAATAAAATTAGCCAAAATTAGCCATGTACTTGTGAGAAAACTCAAATTAGAGGAACCCTAAGACTCGAATTTGCACAACCACATACAAAAATACCAATATAATTCACTCATTAGAATTATCTAGGCATTAGAGACCTCCCAACTATAAATTCATGTGGGTAAACTAAATGTTAAACGACAAAAGAAAGATATAGGGAGATTCAAAACCTGGACTCATGTGCATTAGATAGATATGATATGATAAATTATATAATTTCTTTTTTTGTGCACAAAATAGTTGAACTTGTGAGTGACATTGTTTTGAGCTTCCCATGTCCATTATATCTAGCTCTCATAACACCATAAAATCAAATCTTTCTTTATGGGTGGAAACAAAGATACCTAGATACCTTGTGCTCTGCTCACCATTTTGGTGGTGGCCTTGTCCCTACAGTAAAGTAGTAATCCAAAATGCTTACCATGTTGAATCGAGTAATGGGATCCAAGGCCAGTTGCATGATTGTCACATTTCTTTCTGATTAGATAAGGAGAAACTGCCAATCAAATGCAACATGAATGTACAAGCACATAATTCATATTGTATCGGTGATGCAGAGAGAGCAGCTAGATTTTGGAACAAACTTTATGCAAAAAGAAAAAGATTACGGTTCATTGCAATCAAGTCGTCTACAAAGAAGGGTAGAGTAGGGCTATCTGCAGGTGAGCCAAGAGAAGTAGAGCGTTTGCTGCAACCCTTGCTCAAAACATAAGCAACTCTCATACAATCAAAGATGTGACTTAGGGAGGAGAGAAACTAATATGCAACCACAACACGTATAGTTCATGCATGCATGCATCTACTTATTTTCAAATTACGGGTATCAATACATAGTAATTATTATGCACATCCTTCAGTGCATCGAATTCCATATAAAAACAATTATAGTTTCTTGATTTGCCATTATGTGCACTTATAAGTTCTATTTGTGAAAGATGTGATAAAATTCTATTATATTGAATTGCCCAACTAACCTTTGAATCCATATAAAAATATCACATTCCATAAGAATGCCAAGAAATTCCATTCAAATATCACAAGTAATTGAAAAAAAGAAAACCACCATTGAATATAGCAAAATACTTAATTGCGTACATAATACTAATCTGAGGATACATAAGTTGAAGTAATTAACTAACATTAATATCCATATTTCCCTTTGACTTGAAAAAAATCAATAACTTTACCTCTCACTGGCCTTTAAAGAGGACATGTATTTATGTGTTGTGTTTCAACCAATGTTACCATACATTGCATTGAATATGCATTTATATAATCCACTGTAATTAATGCCATACATTGCATTGAATATGCATTTATATAATCGACTGTAATTAAAGAGTTTTATAATGGAAGTCGCCACCTTTGAACATGTGTGGAGGAGCAACCATACACCAACCTAATCCAACCACCTACAATCTTTTTGAGTGATGGGAAATACCGTTCACAAGATTTTGCGCAGCTCCATTCAATACAAGCTTTTCAATATTTTACTTTACAACAGCTTCAATTAGAATGCAGAAGTCTTCAACGCAACTTCTCAATGGTGTACAATATCAACGTAGGAAAAAACAGTCATGAGTGCAACAACAATCTTCAACTGGTGCAATACTTCACACACCAACAACAAAAGAAAGCCAACGATACTGATTCAACGAGAGTGCACCAGCACAAGTTCTCACGCAATATTCAATTGAAGACATAGTATTCCACATAGAAAAATTCAAAATAAAAACAATAAAACCATATAATTAATGAACACCAACTGTTAGACCTTATCGATGTCACACATCATCGCTTTCTTGACGTTCTTGTGCCGTAATAACTCCTGGCTGTGGATCCTTCGCCACCTCCCGTGATCAAAATGCTTTTGATGCTGAAATCACACATCATGACTACAAATTAGAATCATGAGAACCAAGTCTTTGTCGACATTTAAAGGGATTGGATATTAACAATGCAAATTACTTAATTTTGGTGGCAGACGAGCACCGTATGCAGTTGTAATTTATGATAGATAAACTTCCACTTCTGCGCTTTGCAACTTTCACTCAATAACAATTGTTTGTCCACAAGAAAGCTTTATTGATATTCAGAGAAAAGGAAATTCACAATATTTATTTTATATATTTCTACATAATGTACTGTATCGAGCAGAATATTTATTTTATATATTTCTAGAGAATGATTCTATATCGAGTAGCATTATATCCAGCTGTTGATTGCTTGCTCATGAAGAATGCTGGGAAGACAACGCTTTGCAACTTTTAGTCTATAACAAAAGCCTGTTAGCAAGAGAAAGCAAGCTTTATTGACGTTCAAAGAAAAAGTAATTCAAATCTGTATTTTATATTTCTACATAGTGTAGTGCTTCTATTTACCTTGTAGAGTCCAAATGCTCTTCCTCTTCACTGTACTTTGCAAACCCACTTTCCCCTTGAAACGTTAAGACAACTGTGACCAGTGAAAGAAGCAAAATTGCAGAATGGACAGTCATTTTCGAATTGAGATTGATAAATTTAATTCAATTCCCACCGATACACTAAATCGGACAAAGGACGATGAGCTATCTTTTTTATGCAACAATACTTGCTCACGTTGAGTTTATGATAAAGATGGATGTGCTCACCCCTTTCCCTCATGCCTCGGGAAAGTTCCTCCAGGTCCTTGGTAATCAGAAATCTTATCACTAGCAAAATAATCATAAGCGATACCATAGCCACATAATTATTCAATATTTCATTCATTCACTTGCTCAATTCACCATAGAGCTTGGATAACCCCAGCTAACCCTTATAAATTAGAATTCCAACTCCGTGGCATTTCATAGCAATCATGTAATCACTCAATTCAGCACATCAGCATCAATTGTTATATATGCTAATCCTACAGAATTACCACCTAAGCACATCACATCAGTGAGGAAACAAAAAGGAGCATCTTATAAAAAATAGAACCTTATTTGTTCTGATGAGCCACTCAATCAAATGAGATTGATAAATTTAATTCAGTTCACACTGATCCACTAAATTGGACAGAGGACGATGAGCTTCTTACATAATGAGAGTGTGCAGGGAAGGAGAAGGACAACATCAAGTGGATTTGATACAAGTACATGTATGGAGAAAGACACTGGTGTCCATGCACTCCATCAGAGGTTTGAATTTAGGGTTTTTGACACGAAGGCCTCAGTGCTATACTTTCTTACAAGCACCGACGATCGAAGGAAAGAAGGTTTAAGAGGGTGGGAATCTAGAGGATTGGAGAAATGGCTGCGTGGCATTGAAAAGACTAGATGACTTAATGCAAGGGCATCCCAAAGATTGGGCGGCATCCAAAAGATTGTGATCTAGGGTATCAATGCATAGTAATTATTATGCACATCCTTAAGTGTATCGAATTCCATTAATTTCACCCACCTTATTTGTTGTTTGACATTATTGTTGCATTAAAATTTTGGTTGTATTAAAACTTTGTTGACGAGAGCCTGTCGCTGGGTCTTGGGGCACAAGACCCTAGAGAAACATCACCTGCACAAACCAATGAACATGCAAAAAAATAGTTTAAAAAAATATTATTTAACACACCTAAAAATTAAACTATGCAAAACTTTATAAAACAAAAAAAAAATTCTTATGTAAACCCCCAATTAATAGGCCTGAGCGATTCATATATATTCCCTTGTTGGGAACATAATAAAGCCTCTATTGATGGGCTTGCTTTCTTCATGGTGCTAGTTGGGTTTGCACCACCAATGAATAGATCGGGCACCAATGAAAAACATTCTACTCAGACAGACGTTGTTGAATTCGATACATTCAAAACTGCAAATCCAATGAGTATCGTACCACGAGTGCCCATGATCTAAATGATAATCATGTTGGAATTTATGTCAACAACATTACTTCCATGAAAACCCATTCACTCACTGGACCAACACATTAATGGAAATATAACTTGGGATGCATTATGGTGTTGTAAACCTGATTGGAAACATAAACCTAAAATAAGAGAAGTAATTCAAACATTGAAGTTTGAAGTTACGATGCCGAGAATGATTGTTTTTCAACCAGAATTGCATTCTGATCAATCATATTCGTCTGAATTTGAATTTTATGATTCAATCCCAGCCCTCTTATAAAACCCAATGGGATAGCTGACCGAAACATCATGGAAGAGCTTTATGTCTCAATAAGTTTGTGATTTCCCTTGTAACTTTGATTGATCATATTCGTTTTAATTTGAATTTGATGATTCAGTCCCCAATCCCCTTATAGAACTCGACACGACAACTGACCAAAATGGGAAATAAATTTATGTCCCAGTAACTCTATGATTCTCCCCATAACTGTGTGTAAGAGCTTAGCGTGCAAGAAATGTACAAGGCCACAATAAAAAACCATTAACACAAACAACAAAGAGGTGATATAGCTCAAGACAGTTGATAGTCGGCAAGAGCTATTCATTGAGATGCAAAGAATTTAATGCAGCTGCAGCAAGCTTGATGATAGTTGGATCTTGAGTTGCTTGAGATCCAACACACTTGATAACTCTTGAAGTTGATTGTCATTCATGAAAACCTCCTCTACACACTTGCATAGTGAAAGTCTCCTCTATCTGTGTATCTTTAGCATGCTCGGACGCAAGGGTACTTCCTTCTTTACCTTTGTCTTTTAGCTCCACCTAAATGGATTCTAAAATATCCTTTAACTGTTTGAACCAAGACTCATTTCTTTCAATGGAATCCATAAACTACTCTTCAAGTCGACGCTTGGTGTCCAGAATTACCTTTAGTAGCTCCTCATACCTGGTTACTTGGAGTCACTCCATTCCCTGCATCCTACCTTGAAAACCTGATACACACATTTAAGTATTTTCTTGTAGTCCACCATGAGGCCTTTTAGCTGCATTGTTTCGGCCATCAACCTTTCCAGCACTTTGTCCTTGGAATCCATGGTTGTCAACCTTTCCAGCACTTCGTCCTTGGAATCCATGGTTGTAAAGTCCAATTCGTCGACAGAGAGACATTCCTTTATTCCTTCCCAAATCTTGCTCGTGCTTCAGAAAATAAACAAAGAATTGAACTTATTCTTGAGCCTTCCAAAGGAGACATGCCCTAGATCATGCGAGGGATTTCTCAGATCCATCACCCATGCCTTCGCATACATGGCGAAGGATGGAAGAAGGTTAATATGTGACTTCACTAGTCGAGAGATTTTAATGCTCATTAACTTCCATCTTCTATTAGGATCCTCCAACCACCACCCATTCAAACCAAAGTTTTGAAGTGACACCCCACTATAGGTAGTGGAAGCAAGGGTGTCATGAGGCCATGTGTTAATCCCTTTAAATCTAGTTTCAAAAATATTTTTTCCGAAGGTGGTGTGGAGAGGTCTATTTATTGACCATAAAAGCATGAGATCCATTTAACTATGGGGATGTTGTGATTGATACTGAGTACACCTTGCTTAAGGTGGTGTGGAGAGGTCTATTTATTGACCAAACAAGCATGAGATCCATTTAACTATGGGGATGTTGTGATTGATACTGAGTACACCTTGCTTAAGACGAGATTCTATGTTGGCAAACTTATCTGCTTTCTTGATATTATGCCTCTTGATGTGGAAGAATTGGACCCTTGGATATTTGGGATAAAATCCATGATTTTTTTTGCACTCTCCCTACTCCTTTGTATCTACTTTCTTAGATCTTCCTCATTTTTGAATGATTATCCTCCAATATACAAAAATTTGGTAGTTTTCAATGCTCATCCTAGACATTGCCTCTATGCTTTGCAATAAGGAATCCCATTTCGCTTGGTTGTTTGTTAGCGAACCCAAACCCCAAGCATAATAATGCATCTTTGTTCCTCCTGGGTAAAAAATGACCCCTCCACCTGCCTCCTAAACCAATTTTAAAATTTGACTAACACTAATATTACAAATTATATTTATATAAATTAATTTAACTTGTTGCTTAAAAGTAAATATTTGTGAGATATAGATGCAAAGTTGAAATTTTAAAATATTTTATAAATTTGATTTTTTTTGCATACTCTCACTTTATGTAAAATTAAAATATTTTATAAAATTCTCAGGGGAGATATACTATACATTGAGGTTCCATGAAATTGATTCAAATCATAGTAAATCCTTCTGAAAATTATTTTAATTATAATGAGAAAAAAAGTGTAGCTTTAGTTGGGGTGATTTCTAATACCTTTTAAATCTCAAGAGCAAGGAACCATATATGTAATACATGGCATGTTGAATACCTTCATAAGAGTCCAAATGTTGAAATCTCAGCAATACTCCTATGTAATCATGTTATTGTTCCCACCCTGTAACATGTTTGGGTCTTAAGATACGGGGAAACATAAAAGGCGTCAGGGGAAATGAGTAGAGGACAACAACATAGAATAACTTTTATAAATGATTTAATTTCCTTAAGTCAGGTACAACATTTCAAAAAACCATGCTTTGTAGTGATATGAGGAATAAGTTGATTGTATTATTTTAGTGGAAGAAGTAAGAAGTGTATGATAAAAAGTTAAAGATATTGATAATTCTTTGATATAGAATCCCTCGAGCTCCGAGTGAAAGCATACATGTTAGATCTCCTTATGTTGGAAAGGATATCTGTGAGACTACACTTTGGTTCTTGTGGTAATTCCATTTATTTGTTTCAACAAGGCAATACAAACTACATTAGGATGTATGTACTAAAAAAGGCATCTCCAACAAATGATGACATATGGTATTGATATCCACCCACATAATATATACATAAAAATATCAAAACGACTACCTTCAGTCATAAAGCGTAGCTTGAAGTTCTATTCTACAACATGTTCATACCAAAAAAATTTCCATAAGTTTAGGCTCTTTCAACACGAGAGGACATTGATGAAGTACATATGATGTAGTTCAATTTTTTAGTCTATGAAATCTAATAAAAATGTTTTTGCAAAATTTCATGTTCATTGAAATATGGATCCAATAAGTAATTGTGTTCAATCACTTTGCAAACAACAGAATTATTGGAATGGCCTGTATATCATGGAATTGTTTTAAACTTCAACATGATATCAAATTTATCCAAATGCTTAATTATTCAAGGTGACATCAAATTTTTAGATAGGTAAGGAGACTCTCAAATACCTTTTTTGTTGATGGATTTGAGTTGGTGTCTTAGTTTGGAAATTATTTAAAGTATCGCCTCTTATGGAAACAATCAACCCAACCTACCATAGATGAAGACGATGTTGTCTCAAGTGAATTGGATGGCTAAAGAGCACATCTCTAGGATGGAAAATCACTTTCATAGTCGGGGAAGAAAGACGAGACCAGAGTATTTAGTTGAATAATTGAGGTGAATGATTGAGGATTCAGGTTCCACTAGGACCTACACTTGAACCCTAGATTTGTTTTGGAATATGAAGGCCTTGTTCGGTTTGGTGATGGAGGATTATGCAAAGGGAAAGTTGCAGGAAGATCGTCAAGGATTAACCTTGGTTGCTTGGATTACTTGTCTAGAGAATTGGATGAGGAGGTTGGTCCATGACCAATTATAAGATGATGAGTGAATCAAATTAAATATTAATTCTTTGGAAAAAGAATTGATAAGTAATGTTCAACATAGCGCCTTTATCTAATCCCTCTTCCTCGTAGATGGTCTATTAGTGCTACCCTCTAGCCAGTGAGTAAGGTGCTCCTTCATTGGTTAAGTTTGAGCATCCATGTGCCACCCAACCAATCTATTCCCCCATCCTCATATATGATGATGATTAGCTCTATTCATGAATATTCTGGTGTTAACATAGGCTATGCTTCTGATTTAGACAATCTATTTTATGTTATTTTTGTTATAACCCCTAGCTTATGGGGGGGTATTTTGATAAAACTATTTAGATTTCATCCTCAATATTTTAGATTTCCTTCATAGACAGTTTCATAATAGGGGTAACAATCCAAACAATGTCATCTGGACTCATAGTGTAGCTCTTTTGAAACTTTTTAGCTATGTATATTATTCTTAGTTTAATGAAATTTTGAACCTTACAAAAAAAATACGATGATGTCTCATGGCCTTCACAATGAGGATGACCTCAACTATTTCATATGAATTACTTACTAACAACATGAAAAAGTTGTGTAATAACACCCCAAGGCTATTAAATAAAAACAAAGCTCAAAAACCCCGTGTAGCACCTAGTTAACATTAAGTACAGTTGTGGAACATATAACAAGTGTTGTGTTGTTGGGTCACAAGTAATGGAATTAGGCATTGGGAGGGGGACACTTTCCTATCCTACTAATTTAGGTCAAGGGAAGGGGCATGCACGATATATTTGAACCAAACATTGCATATACAAAATAGACTTACCCTAACAAGGAGAGTGTTTTAGAGTTCTATATTTTGTTTACTCCAGTAGGAACAATGGGTAAGAAATGAGTATTCTAAAAAAAAAGTGAACGACTTAATAATAAGAAACAATCTGTAATATCAATAAAATTCAATTAGCTCACTAGCCATTCACTACGATAGAAATGAACAAATATATATATATATATATATTGAAGACTCCATCGACATTTTCCAACCAATATGAAGCATATCAACAAACCGACGAGACCACAAGAAAAACCAAAAAGTATGCAAAACTATACAATAATATACAAGGTACCAGCCCAAGCTGGAAGCTTAGGCATAATACTTCTTAAGGTAGAGCCCATTTCTGGGCTCCTTCATCACATTCCCTTCGTAATATTCCAAATCATAAGCCTCTTTCTCTAGGACATGCCTCACAATGTAAGGACCATGCCACATAGGATTAAACTTGTTTGTCCCCAATGGTTAATTGGCTTGATCATACAAGAAGACCAAGTCACCCTCGTTATACTGACGATGATGGATAGACTTATTGTATTGGGCCTTGACATGACGCTTATTTACTTCTATCACCAAGGTAGCACCTCAACGTTGCTCATTAAGCTGCTTGAGCTGGACTAATTGTTGTTCTAACTTAGAGGTGTCAGGCAGGAACTCTATAGCTAGCTTCAATGAAGGGATCTTGCATTCAACTAGTAAAACTGAATCCACTCCATTAACCAACTAGTGCAATGAAAAACCAATGGAAATCCTGGTTGCGGTCCAGTAAGCCCACAAGGAAGGATACAAAATGATATGTCAATTAGTCTTGCTTTGTGTGATGGTTTTTTGTAGAATATCCTTAGGAGATTTGTTAACCGCCTAGACCTAAACATTCACTTGGGGGTAGTAAGAAGAATAATGCTCTTGATCAAACCCCAAATTTAAATCTAATTCCACCATCATCTTATTATGAAAGTGATTGTCATGATAAGTGACAATCTCCTTCAGGATCCCAAACTGAGTGATAATCTAATTGAAGACAAAAT
The DNA here is from genome assembly GCA_001517045.1 of Pseudotsuga menziesii. Lineage (NCBI taxonomy): Eukaryota > Viridiplantae > Streptophyta > Pinopsida > Pinales > Pinaceae > Pseudotsuga > Pseudotsuga menziesii. The sequence goes on along the minus strand of LPNX010135098.1, from coordinate 1,584,616 downwards.
GGGTGGTCATCTCACCATTGTATTTAACTGTAGGCATGGCCTCCACCCACTTAGTAAAGTAATCCAAGGCCACAATAATATGATTATGCCCCCCAACTGAAGGTGGGTTGCAATCCATAAAACCCAACCCCCACTTGGTCAGGGGACCGACGGTGATAGGATGTAATGGGGTGGGATGTGAGTGCATGTTCTAAGAAAACACCTGGAAAAGGTGACATCTATTGACTTTATTTTTGTAATCTTTAAAGATCAGCGACCAATAATAACTCACTGTTAAAATATTCTGAGTTATATAAATCCCAGATAAATAACAACCACACACCCCACTATGGAAGTCATTAATCAAAACCTCAACCTCCTCTTGATTCAAATAATGACACAAAATAGATTCTACACCATGACGATACAACATGTCACTGATAATGAGGTAGTTTTTAATGTTACGATGTAAGTGTTGTCGTTCATCCCTCGAGAGATGCGGAGGGAACTTTAGAGTCCAAATATAGAAGATAATATCACCATACCAAGGGTCCATAGACGAGATGAGGAAAATGTGCTCATCCATGAATGAGTCCTCATGACTTGTATCCTCATCTAGCCTAGGAATATCTAACATTGACTCTGCTAAGACCAAATAATTCTTAGATTTTGTAGAAACAAAATCAAGGTCAACTTCTTGTAAAATAACAATCCATTTATGATATTTCCCCTCTATCATCCATCTGGTCAGGATGAAATTAAACAGATTGATATGCACTACAACCATGGTCTGAAGAAGTAAAATGTATTGTTGTAATCACTAGATTGCATGAAAAATATCTAAGGCCAACTTCTCTACTTGAGTATATCAAAGTTACACATCAATAATATTTCAGCTTAGATAATAAATGATGTGCTCCTGGATCTCGGTATGCTCTTGAACTAGGACCATACCAACTGTTTCTTGATACACAACTAGATAGAGTAAGAAGTCTCTAATATAGTCTAGAGGACTAAGCATAGGGGTTGATGTTAAGGATTTCTTAAGAGCATCGAAGGAATCATGGGCTCTCTCATCCTATAAGAATATAATATCCTTCTTTAATAAGCACATAAAACCCTTAGTTAGGTTGGCATAATTCACAATGAACCAATGTAAGAAATTAGCCATCCCTTGGAGACTCTGAAGTTGTCGAATTTTGCATGCGGGATGAAACCAAAGTATTACCTCAACCTTTAACGAATCGACCATAATACCCTCATTTTAGACAATGAATCCCAACAAGCGACCAGTCCAAACACAAAAGAGGCACTTTTGAGGGTTTAAATGCATCTAATAACGACAAAATATCTCGAAGACCAAATGAAGATGTGCTGGATGGTCCACCCTCTAATGAGAGTGAGCAACGAGGTCATCTAGATACACTTCAATTATACATTTAAGGTCATGAAAGGAAAAGGTCATCACCCACTAAAAAGTAGCTCTGCCATTTTTAAGGCCGAAGGGCATCTTTCGGTATGAAAAAGTACCCCAAGGGCATATAAATGTAGTCTTGTGTTGATCCTCGAGCTTAATCTAGATCTGATTATATCCAAAAAATATTCCATAAATGACAATTTCTCGCTCCCCACACACTCATCTAAAATATGATCAATAAATGGAATGGGGAAGTTATCCTTAAGACAGGCTCTACTTAGATCTTTAAAATCGGTGCACACTCGGATAGTTCCATGTTTCTTATCCATGGGAATAGGATTGGATACCCATTCAGTTAAGGGAACAAGGTAAATGAAGCCAATTTTGAGCAGCTTCTCTACCTCATCCTTGATGGTGAGCACCTTACGGGGATTCACAATGCGTAAGAATTGCTAAACATGATTAGCATTAGGTTAAGTTTTAATCTCATGTTTGACAATGCAAGGGTCTATCCCTCAAATTTCTTCGTATGGCCACGTGAATATGTCACAAAATTCCTTAAACAACTTAGTGTATGTATGAATTTCTTCAGGTGAACAACCCACACCGATGTAAATGTTCTCCAGTTTTCCAGGGGTCCAAGAAATGTTGATAAGAATGGTGGTATATATATTCACCATGTTCCCTTCGGCATATATACCATGTGTTCTTAATGGGACTATGGGGTGACCAACTTTCTCACTTAAGGCTGATCGAATTTCATCATGCTCAATTCGTTTTAGATCTAGGAAGAAATACGATCGATGATGCATATCCTCCCAAGGTTGTTTCAGACTAGTCATGGCCTTGATAATATTTTCTTCTGAAGGAGAATTGTCATCAAGGAAATCATGTGAGCACGATGAATTGGCCGCCCAAATAGGTGGTAAAAGGAGATCTTCCTCTTCCATTTGCAAAGAGGAGAGATCCAAGTCTGCAGTGACATCGAGTATAGCTTAGTAAGCAATCTATGTTGCATACAATGACATATCCACTCTAATGGGTGAAACCAATTCACATGAGTCAACCGGAGAAGGGAGAGTCCAATGATCGCTTAAATACGAGGAACGATATGAGAATGGACTCAAAGGTGATGAAACACCACTGGGGGTACAATCAATAGTTAATATTGGTGCCAAAATGTCAAAAGTTCCTATCAACAAAGGATATATTATGACACCAACATTCTCAGTTGTTGGCTGAGAATTTTCAATTACCAATATTGTGGAACTCGGTGATGCAGAGGAACTAGAATTAGTAAAAGAGAGCTAATCGATCTTCATGATTCTACCTTCATGAGGAAATTAAATGACATGAAACATAGAAAATGTGATCGCCTTCATGGCATAAATCCAATTCCAAGCCAAAAAAATATTATAGTCAAGGGGCACATCAACTACCACCACCTCAACTGGCATGGTCTTCCCCCCCAACTGGACCTGAAGGGAAGGGATAATACCATGCAGCCTAAATGAGCATTAGTTAAATGTCATCAACATTGTCATGGATTTGGACAACATGGGAGAGCCAAGGCCCTTCCAACAAGCCAAATACATCACCGATGTTGCAACACCTTCATCAATGACTATACATTTAATGGTGTTATTCAAACACTCCTGATGGAATTGAAAATACACATGGTAAGGTAAGAAAAGCTAGACATCGTGAGTCTCAAACTTGATCACACTGGGGCCATTCAAATCAAGAACTCCTAATGCAGACAACAAGTCTTTCCTCTACGAAGGACAAGTCTTACACACTTCTAAGGCCGACATCACACACTGAGTCTCGCTTAGAACCTCTACAATAGAATAGTTTTGGGTGGCTTGGGCATTATGCTTTTTCACCAAGCACTTAAGGACTCCTTTAGGTAGGCTTAGTATAGTCACAGGCTTATCAATTTGTAAAGGAATTGCTGGAGTTGCAGGCTCTTTCCTGAAATTCATATGTGAAGAACCATAATTGTGTGAATGTGTCACAAAATGAACATCCAACAACATATTGATACAATAGTGACCACCTTCATCAATTAGAGGGTTTTGACTCCCACCAGACCCATTTTTTATAGTTGAAGCACTCAAATCCATGCTATGGTTATGCGGAAGGGGTTTTGTTGGCACGGTTAGGCTCTCTGCGATGAACTTTGAGGCCTCATCGATCCTAGGGCACAAGTACGTAAGGTGGTGTCGTCCACAAATTTTACAAGGGAATTTGACCTTATATTTAGGATTCTTGCCCCCACCAGCATTTTTCATTGTTCTTGTCATAATTACCATTTTCCTTCTTATTCCCACCCTTCATATTATTCTTCCCTTTCTTTCTATACCGTCTGGGTTGCTAGTTACCCTTCTGGTTCGACGACTACACAGAATGTAAATCCATTGATTGGGTGGGGGTGGACAAAGATGTAGCTTGTCTGGATGCATACTGGTTGATAGACAAATTTTGCATTTGATTCATAACCTGGTCCATAACTTTCACATTCATAGATCCAATAATGTCGGTGACATGTGGCTTAGATTTCAACTTGGGGTCATGATTTGATCTTGGGTTGTTAGGAATGATCTCATAAAGGATCCCAAACTACACATAAATCAAATCTAATTGCTAAGCTCAAAAAATGGTAAGTTCCTCGGGATCCAATCCGGATATCGAAACATCCTTCACAACATAAGGAAATAATGACTTAAGGAACCACTCTAATAAGAACTCAGGTGTAATGTTGTCCTTAATCAATCTCTTATATCTATGCCACCCTTGAATATGGTCAAAGATGTGAGTAGCCTTTTGTTGTCGAAAGGTTGACAAGAGTTCCATGTCGACATCATAACATATTAAAAATTGAAATTTATTAATAAATACCATGGCCAAATCATTAAAAGTTTGGTATCTCCCCCTTGGAAACTCTATATACCATTTCATGGATGGACTGATAAGGGTGCGTTGAAACAATCTCAAGCAAACAGAATCATTATTCAATGAATTCGATGAGAACTAGAGATGGAAAGTAGTGAAGTGATCTTCTTACCTTCAAACTTTGGATGTCTGAAGGAAGCTTAGTGGGGACCAGAGGCCATGCTAGATCATGACACACCGGATCGTTCGCAATTCTGGAAAATTCAGGAAAATTCAACGTGGCTAAGAAAGGGAGCCTTGGTTGCAACATTTGATTCCTTGCCCTATGGAAAGATTGATTCCGACAAGGTGGATTTTGGTGAAGGACATGACCTTTACCAATGGATAATAACCTCCTCCCATATGACCCATATAAGGATGCAAGGGAATTTTTATATTAGAAATTCCTTGGGAAGTGGGATGGAAATTACTAAAGTTTCCCATTTGATGGGTCATATTTCCCACAGACACCCGAGGATGCATGTATCCCCCTGACAAAGGGATTCCCAATGAGGGGTGACCCATACCAAAAGAAACATTCCCTCCCAAGGGACCACTCAAAGTATGAGGAGTATTAGTCATAAGGAACACATTTTAAGGAATAGGTGTTGTAGATTATGGGAAAAAGGATGGAATATAAGTAGTGGACCCAACATTTACATGTCCACCTCCACCCTTAAATGGGTTAGAAATAGTGCGAGGAGCCAATGAAGAGTGTGGCTACCCTCTAATAGATGGAGTAGAAGGATGTATGTGACCACCTCCAAACTAATATGTGGTAAAAGGGGTTGACGTGCCCCTGAGTCCAACACTAGGGTTACTATTAGGAACCGGGATGGATGATGGAATACTTGATGATACACTCGACATTCCAAGATTAAAAGGATTTGAGGTAAAGGGAATGTATTGAGCCTGAGTACTTGACCCCCAAAGGAAACGTCAGGTACATGATCTGAAGACCACATGAACTCAAAAGGATTCGTTCCTACGGGGTGAGAAGGACTAGCAGTATGAGTGCCGATGAAATATGAATTCCTTGGGACCCACAAGGTAGATGAGCAGGGAGTACCATGGAATTCCCCTCCCAATGCAGATGAAGGGGTTGGAGGGAGCCTCGACGTCTCAGAAGTAGTGCTCATCTTGAAAATTCTAATGGGTCATCTATAAGAAAGAGGGCTGGTATCACATATCCACCTCTTGTAAAGAGTCTGTAAAGGATCAAAAAGTGTTAATCCTGGTAAGTGGAGAGATCGATGGAGAGCTAAAACTGAATCCGCGATGACTCTACAATGAAATAATGAAGTAACAACTATCCCTAAAGCTAACTAGCAAACATAGAGCACACCCCTAAATAAGCTAGGATGGATGCACACAAGCAAGGAATGAGAATAAATGAGCTCCCGATATGCAGAAGGTATGTACCACCTAGGAGAGGCCTAAGACTCCTAGACACTACAAGTGGAGGTGCATGACCAATTATAGTCTCCCTCATCTTCAACGCGTAAAGAGACTATGTCGTCCGACCCCTACCTAGTTGGGACAACCAAAAAATAACCTCTGTAAGTACCCCCTGCAGTACCTAGGAAAAGCAACTATGGTCAGCTCAAAATAACCAATGCTAGGGAGGATAGTTGAAATATGGATCCACCATATGGGTAGGGTAACTAATCCCAAAGCTCGAAAGCACCAAAGGTACCTCAAAATACCCCATATATGAATAGCATCCTGGAAATATATGTGGTGTTAACTGAAGGTAGTGGAGGGCTATCCCCACCACCAATGTGTGCGCTACCTCATGATTGACTCTCGTGTAAGAGGAGCTTCATGAGAACACAAATTATATCAAGGATTTCTCCTCTCCCTGGTCAGTCACCTAATTTTTTTTGTTTTAAATTAAGCGTTAGCTTTAATGACCTGTGCTTACTCAAGGGATATGGCCGCACAACTAGTGATGTTATGATTCAATAAGAAAAGTAAATATGCACCCCTAAAAACATTGCTATGTACTTGTTTTCCAAATGAAAATATAACATTCCACTAAATGAAATCCATAAAAATGATCTCTTTCTCTTCAAATGCGAATGGAATCTTTCCTATATGAAGCCTAGACTAGTTCCATTCCAAGCAAAACCAATGCAAGTGCTTCTTTTAATGCAATATGTAAAATGCAATTAAACATGCCATGATGCAAGTATTTTTGTATTTTCAAAACAAATGAATGAGAATTCCAAGTGGAATCACTAAACTCTCATCCCTTGCAACAAGTACAAAGACACAAGTCCAACAAGACATAATGACTCATGCACTAAAAGTAAAGCAAAAAAGTGGAAAAATGACAAGAACAATAAAAGTAGTCATAATAAAAGTAGTCAACAGATAGTATAGGGACCCTATAAGGCTCAACAACACTCACAATCCACCCAACAACACTTTAACCAAGATATAAAGCAAGAATTGAAGTGTACATGAATGTTGAAAGAACGACAACATATGTACGCGACCTACTAAAGGGAAGTCCACATATATACGTCAATATAAACACTACCCCCCGTGTATACAAAGTAAAGGGGAAAAAAGCATGTTTAAAGCCATATCACTCAAGGAAATTTCCCATAGATGACTATACAAAGAAATGAGACACATATACTCAAAGAAACAAAGAGCAATTCATGAGCAATTCAAGCAAAAATGCTCCCAAAAACCCCAACAACAAGGAGACATCCCTAGTGGAGTCGCCAATTTTGATCTTATATTTTGGAAATAATTTTAGGTTGTAGGAGTGATCCATTCACTCTCATTTATATTGAGCTTCGAACAAATTTCTACATGATTGCATGCACCAATATTCATAATTTTGAAGAAGGAGAAAAATGTGCATCTACCATCTCGGTGGAGCAAACTCTTGGATCTAATATGAACTTTATTGGATATGATATGATCTTATTTGGATCTTATCTAATATTAATTGGTTCAATATTTCATGTTCATGAGCCTTCAATACTACTTGTAGTTGTTCTCATCAATTTTGGTGTGAAGAAACAAGTACGACAAGTCTCCTTCAAAATTGTTGTTGGGGATTTGATTTCATTCAACACTTTTGGATCTGATATGGAATTATTTGGGTCTGATATCATACTATTTAGATCTTATATGATAATACTTGGTTCAATATTTCAGGTTCATGAGCTTTCAGTACTGCTTGTAGCTGGTTTCATCAATTTTGGTGTGACAAATCAAGTATCACAAGTCTCCTTCAAAATTGTTGCTGGGGATTTGATTTCACTTCAGAGTTTTGGATCTGATATGAACCTATTTGGATATGATTTATTTTCTGATCTAATAATATTTGGTTCATGTTTTAAGATTCAATAGCTTACAATATTGCTTGTAACAGGTTTCATCAATTTTGGTGTGACAAATCAAGCACCGCAAGTCTCCTTCAATTTTGCTGCTGAGGATTCGATGTTAGTTTTATCTTATGAGATTGATGATATTAAATTTTGTGAATTATTAGATATTTATGAAGCTATATCAGATTATGTAGCTCAAGCATTCACTCTACATAGTCCCATGGCTTCTCTACCTTTGGTCACATGCTCATCTCCTCACAGAACTAGTAAAGAGGAAGACATTCTGCTTCCGCCTGGACACTTGCTCCTAACACTTGGGGCTGATTTTACCATTCATGGTTTCTTGTTCAAGTCTGCAATATATCAATTTCTTGGGTGTTCCTCACATGGTTCGAATTCTCAAGCACCTTTGCTCTCTCTTTAGATGAGTTCAGCTACTCTACATGGGTCCAGTTTTCACCATGTAACTGTTTATATTTTTGATTCAGTTGAGTGCATTGTTATTCTTCCAAAGAGGAAGATTCCTCCAAAAATTAGCACTTTGTTTGGATTCATGGGTTCACTTGCACAAAACCAAGATACTGTTGCTGCATAGTAGCAAAAATTTTCATAAGTTTTTTCAAAATTTGTATTCCTGCTTATTTTGAAGGGGGGGGGGGGGGGTCCCATCAGGTTTTCCCCTATTTCCTCGGTTGTATTAAGTAGCATTCTGTATTTTAGATTATATTTGGGTGACATATGGACTTGTTACCAGGGCCCACAATTTTCCAAGTTAGGATTCAGGGGGGTGTTAAGATTATTAATCCTCCCTTGACCATACTGTCTATTAGATTATTTAGCATAACTTAGGAACCTTAATTAATTAATTGGGTCCACTAGTACCATTTGGTCCACTTGGACTGATGGGGACACATGTACCAGTCATTGGAGTGTGGGGAACACTGCTAGAGGTTAAATGCCACTTACTGCATGTGCATGCATCAGTTTGGGCACCTCCTAGACAATCCCTACATTTTAGGAGCCACTGGGAGTCCCGACACCAACCTAATTCAGTTAGTTGGAGTTAGTACTAGTTAGTCTCAGTTAGCCCCCAATTACTTTTAGTTAGTTCAAAATCAGGTAGCTAGCGCAAGATTTGCATGGATAATGCGTGGATGTATGTGGAGTAGGTGCCTTTTCCCACCTACCACACTCAGTTACACTGAGTTAACTAGTTGTCACTAATTGTTTGAGTTGTTGGACATCTGGGAGTTGATCTGTTGGATTCCGACATTGATTAAGACACCATGAGTTAGATGGTCAGTTAGCTACGGTCATATCCAATGGATAGATTCTAATTACATGTCATGCATTCAAATTATTTTCCTATGTAAACTATTGTTACACCGGATTTTATTATTGTGAATGACACTGTAAATTCCTGAGCAATACTTGTTTGTTTCCTGTGTGGTTTGTTTTGTTCAGTTTCTATCTTAATTCTCCATTTGCTGCAAAAATTATTAGAACTATCTGCTTGAAGATCTAAATGGCATTCAAATTCTAATAGATGATGGTATTAGTCCTTCTTGTGTTGCAATTCTTTCTACTTGGGTGATGAACTTTTCGGTCCATACAATCAGTACTTACTTCCATTCCATTTAAATTCCATGTATTGTTTTTGTAGGATAGTAGAGTAAGTCCTTATCGATGCTAACCAGTTAGCACCTAATACCATGTCTATATCTTTGAGTGGTAAGGAAATACATTGAGTTGTAGGTGTAAGTTTTGTAACTTCAATGACACCTTATGACATTTTCCCACTTCTGTGATGTTTTGATCAACAATAGTTGAGGATTCAAGTGCTTTTGCAGGGAATACAAAAATATTAAGTTATTTTTCCTTGTTTATGTCAATCAAATTATGTCTACTTCCAGAATCAACCAAAATTGTGATGTCCTTATTCTTAATTGTCCCACTAAGATGCAATCTCTATGGTCATGACTTCCTTGATTCTGTTACTCAGAATAGGAATGTTTCATCTTTAAGTTTATCGCGACTTTTCAATAGGGGTGGGATATATCTCTCTATGAGTGATTGGATTTCCTTATGTTGGTCGTGATTTGTCTTAGGTGTCTCTAACTCTTCTTTCTTACAAGCTTGTTGAATACTTGTAATAGTCACAACTGATACTTTAGACGAGCTTGTGTCTACATCAGAATCAGACGTATCTTCCTCTCTTGATACATGTAATTATTTTCCATTTATTATTTTTCAATGTAATGTGTGATTGGATTTTCATTTATGGCTTGGGATTCAGTCTTCTTTACACTGAATACAAGTATTCTTCTTCTTCTTTTTTGTCACTCTTGAAACGATTGGTTGATGTTTTTGAATCTGTTTCGACCTCATTGTCATATTATTGAGATCTATTGCATTGATGACCAGGTGACCATATATATTCACAATATCTACATTGTGTCTCTTCTTGTCGCAAATATCCCTTGTCTTGATATTTTAAACTTCTCCTCAATATTTTTTGCTTTTGCCTGGCCTTATCTAGTTTGGATACATTATGCAATTATAATTCTTCTCTTATGTATGGTTTAAGACTAGAAACATATGTCTAGAGTCATTGACCATCTATTAATTTTGGTACTCTCATCACTAAGGCCTCCCATTCATATGTGTATTCTTCCACGTTGCCTTTTTGCTATAACCTAGTGATTTTGGTGAAAAAACCATTCTCTATCACATCTTCAAATTATTTGAAAAAATCATGTTTGAATGTGTCCCAGCTGTAAGCACATACGTTTGTCATATTCTTCCACCATATGTACCAATTATACGCCTGGACTTTGAGCTGCATGGAGGCGTATTTAACCTTTTCATCATTATATAAAATCTTGTGAATGCAAAATAATTCCTTCGCTTTATCGATCCATGTGACACTTTGTTTTGTCTCGCCATCAAATTTGGGTAAATCCAATTTAGGTTTCATCGGATAGATCCCCATCAACTGCATTGTAATCTAGTATGATTTCTAATGATTGTAATCCTATGATCTTCTGGGATTCCCATTTTGAAATAATTTGATTGATGGTTATTGGTATCGGCTTAATTGTGACAAGAGTGGTCTCTCTTCAATGAATCAACATTTTTAGAGGCGTCTCTATCTTTGAAGAATTGCATGATTTTATCTAGCCCTTATTCGAAGGATGTCTTCATTTCATCTCGTGCCTTCCTCATATTCCATGAGATTTCTCCAACAACTTCTTGCACATGCCATGATAGCTCTTATTTTCCTTCTCCTAATTCTTCTTCAAATTTCTCTAGTCTGGAGTTTAGACGTTCAAGAATTTCTTAATTTTGACCTTAGTCTTTTTCTGTTTACTCTATTCGATCCTTTATTACTACCATGGATCTAGTGCACATCGAATTTGTTTTCTCTTTTTTTTCCAAGGATTGAATCTAACAATCAATGATTATTATATTTAATAATAATATATATTGTTATTATAATGTCAACGTTTTTCTTTTAAAAAGCTTACTATATATATATATATATATATATTGGAATTGTAATATTAATATTACTTTTTTGGGGGGTTTTGTTTAAACAATGGAGGGAAAATACAAGAAAGGAGTTTGGAGGAGAAATACTATTAAAGGGAGGAGTGTGTGGGGGATGTAAATGCGATAGAGGGGAGGATGTAGCAAGAGGGGAGATGAGCACGGGAGGAAGGGAGGATGAGGAAGGGAGGGCTCATAGGTAGAAGGAGTTGAGCTGGAGAGGGAGATAGGGGAATGAATAGGGCATCATGGGAGATAGGTGGCGATGGGGAAGCGTGAAGGGAAGAAGAGGTCGTGATAGATGGGAGGAGAAAGGAATGGGGAGTGAGAGCAACAAAAGGAGGGATTGTGTTGGTTTAGAAAGAGGTAGACCAGTGAGTAGGAATGCATGGTGGGTTGGAGAGACAATAGTGTGGAACAACTGTGGAATGGATGCAGTGTGGGGAAGTTGTAGTGGAAATGTGAGCCGCACGGAGGAGAGAGTGCACATGGAACATATATGGATGGGATAAGTGTATAGTGATATGAGTGAGGAAATATTGTGAGGTCCCGAGGAGCTTATTCGACTCTGATACCAATGAAGCAACTTGAATCCAGAGTTTAAGAAGAAAACATGTTTTTGAATATGAATTATTGAAGAATACTGATGAAAACAAGAAGAAAACATGTTTCTGAATATGAATTATTGAAGAATGATGATGAAAATTAAAAGGTTATCTGGCTTAAATACAACTGGGGCTTTACATATTGAAAGCTCTTGTCCTCTTGGTTATGAAATTTAATATTTATAATTATTATTAATTATTAATTATTACATAGTTGTTATAAATATTTTTATTTTTTTATTTACGTAACAATATGCCATATGAATGTAAATGATAAGAATGAAAATAAATGTCCATACGTCAACTAGAAGTTCAAAGAAGTATGTCATTCAGCTTCTAATCCAATGCTTGAAACCTACAACTTTCCCTAAACAACAAATTTATCCAAGCATATAATATATTTATGAAATGTTAGCACCTACTCTAGCGTAATCCATTTAACACGTAATAAGCAAATATACCCATGGAAATAAATATAATATTTGAACATGAAATTGGACTAAAAAAGAGCATTTCTATTAATTTAAAATAGAGCTACAAAGTGACAACCTATATCGGCATCTCGTCCGAACCAAGAAACCAAGTTCCTCCACCACTTCAATCCTCCATGCAAAAGGAAAGCTCACAAAGACAATGGAGAGCTTGGGACATGAACATAAATAGTTCTATAAACAAGGATAAAGGGATGCAAACTCAAGCATATGTCAATGGGGAAAAATATCGCTATAATTTCCTTACTCTCAAAGTTTCTCTTCCTGAAATGCTTCACAATGGCTCAATATATAGCCCTCAAATGGGAAATTAAGGGTTGAATCAATGTGTTTTCCATCATATGGAAGGTCAAGAATCGTAACCAATGTGACTTGGCATGGAAAATCCAAAATATTTTAATTTTGAGTGCAAAAACTGATGTACGCGGACTATAATGATGCAACTTGCGCATAAGCGGGATGCATAGTTGTTCACCTGCATGTATCTTCAAAACTGAATTTTTTAGGGTTACAATGAAGCATCAGGAATATAGTAAGTAAGGGGGTATAATGAATCTACATAGGGACAAGGGAATGCCATCAACGCATGATGCATAAGGTGTTGCAAATCATGCTATAACAAGGGGAAAAAAAGAGATGGCAATCCCTCTGTTAGATCTCAAGGCGAGATGATTTTAAGAAACGTCAACCCTACCACTCTCAACACATATTATACACATCAAATTGATCAATAATACACTAATGTAGTGCCAATAAAAGAATTGGAGAACAGTAACCGAATGATAAATTGGCCAAATTGATCATTAACACATTAATGTTAAAATATGATAAAAACTAGCAAATACTATAATGATATGTTTGAAGAATACCTTGATCCTTGTAATTTGCATACACTTCACTTGGATCTTTATAGTTAGAGATTGTCAACCCACTGCATTAAGCTAAAAATAATAGATTCTCAAAATATTCCCAAATTAGTCCAATTTATAAATCGGTAGAACTACACTAACAAAACAAATAACCCAAGATAATGTATGAAGCCCAGAAGATTATTTTGTTCTTCAAACATTTTTTTTAAATAAATCATATAAAAAATATGATTAAACAAAATTGCAAGCCCTTTATCTTATGTTTATAATAGATTCTCAAAATATTCCCAAATTAGTCCAATTTATAAATCGGTAGAACTACACTAACAAAACAAATAACCCAAGATAATGTATGAAGCCCAGAAGATTATTTTGTTCTTCAAACATTTTTTTCAAATAAATCATATAAAAAATATGATTAAACAAAATTGCAAGCCCTTTATCTTATGTTTATAACTTTACCACATTTCAAACAGAAGACCTTCACTTGATTATGTGATTGAAAGGACGTGTAACAACCAAAGTCTCATGAAGAGGAGACAATGGGATGTTGATCCCTAAATTGTGGCTCAATCTTGTTAATCCATAAATTTTGTACCAATATTTGCTAAATTGGGCACTTTATATTAGTATTGTTATATTATTGGGGTCGACTTGAGTCCATTAGGGTAATTGTGCCTCTTTGTCTTCTATATATATCAAGGATACATTTTCATTTGAATAAGCTTATCTTTTGTATTCAACACATTGTATAAGAAGGTTCCCCCCTCGAAGAGGCTCACTATTCATCTCTTGTCTTCATTATTAAGGTGTAGATTACTATGTCTTGTATATTTATGCTCTGTTGGAGAATTTGTTGTATAACATTTGGTATGAGAGCTTAGACACCTCCAAAACTAGCATCTTGGAATTTTTGCTACAATTTTTTTTTCTACAAAGTTTCAAGTAGCGAAAAAATGATGGGATGCAAAGGACAGACTGAAGTACTCATGGTAAAATTTACAGATCTTGGTTCGCTATACTTTTTAAGATATACTATGTGGAAATTAGAGTTTTTGACTAGTCTAAAAAAAGGTGTCCTTGGAAAAATTATAATTAATGGAGCATGCGAGATCCAAATTGAGTAACACTTATTGCATAAAAAATAAGATGGACCATAATATATATGGTAACAATTTCATAATCATAACCAAAAATTTCTACACATGGCAAGCAGTACACTTTCGCTCTTCTGAAAGGGACAAAAATAACAAGTGTTGGTAAAATTGCCATAACTTTTTATTGGAACAACAGAATTAGATCATACTCATGGCATTGAAGAGAACCCATATCAAGATACTATCACAAAATGTTTATGACTTAGAGGGGTTGAAATTTCAGAGTTACCTCAGTTGCAAGGTTGGCTAGCAAAGAAATCTCTAAATCAAGGTTTGAAAAATGTACGCCATTTTAAATTTGAATAACTTTCAGTAGAGGGATCTGTTTTGGGTGAGCTTAAAGGTGTGATGAAGATTGTATATATCTATTTTTATTGTTCCACATGGATCCAAAATGTGGTGGAAATATTCACACTCCAATCAAATCACCAAAGGATTCATCCCTGACCAACAATGAAAGTGAATACCTATCTTTTCAAGTGTCCAAGTTCGAATATCTTATTAAAGGGACTATGAGAATGATTGATTTAGTTAATTTGGAGAATAATATGGAGAGTAATATGATGGGACATATGGATATTAATACGAAGTAAAATATGGAAAGGATTTCTAAACACATACAAAATAAAAAGGAAATTTTTCCTAAAGGTGATGATGTCCCAGGGTACTCAAGAAGATAAATATAGTGTCCATGTTGAGAAACCTTCCATTAATAAGCATACTACAATAGGATTTTATTCTAATAATGGAAGTAAACAAGGATGGTTTCGAAGGGGTATAAAAATCCCCAAGATTTACATGAGGAAGTTTGAGGGAAAGGACCCCGTAACATGGATATTCCAGATGGAGCAATTACGTGATATACATTAGGTGCCAAATATACAAAAATTAACAAACAAATATTTATATTTAGAACCTAAGCAGTTTGTGTGGAACCCATGGATTTGTGAATGCAAAAAGAGCTCCATTATCTCTTAGTCCATATTTACAAAAGAATTGATATCATATCATGATGATTTTAAGAGCAAATCCTTATTTACCCAATTGATAAATCCAAGCCAAAAGGGTCCAGTAATTGAGCACATTCAACAATTTCCAAAGTTGAATCTCAGAGTGGAGGGCAGACTAGATGAAAAATTGTTGGATCTCTTTATTGGAACCTTGAAGGATAACATTCAACATAAGGTGTCTCTTCGAACCAACATACTTAGAAAATTATTTCATGTTGGCAAGAAAGGTTGAAAGTAAAAACATGGTGATGCCTACTAAAAGGACCACCTATAACACCTATAGAGAGAATAATGTTCCTTCTTCTAACCCACCTCAAACTACAAGGTTGACACCTCAACAAATGGATGAAATAAGAGAAAAATTCTTATTCTTTAATTATAAAAATAAATAAAGCAAAGGACATTAGTGTGGCAAGAAGAAATTATTCCACATAGATTGCGAAGTGGAAGTAGAAAAAGAACAAAAACCATCTCAAGACGAAGAAATATAACTCTTAACGTATGTTTTCATTATTGTGGAAATTGAACCCAGGTGTTAGAACAATTACACTCACAACAGTTGCCAATTACACATGCAAATTACTCACAAAGGAGACTAAATAATGGAGCAGAACACTAATCTATATTGAATAAGTGTACAATAGCCAAACCTGTGAAGTCATAGGCTACCACAATAAATAATTACATGAGGGATTCGAATGCATGAAGATGCCATTCGAATCTAGTCAAAAGCAGGCTTACTAAATCTAAGCAAATCCCCCATAGGTGCATAAAGCAGTTTCCAAAACTGTCTAGGAGCTCACAAATTGAAAAAATAAATTAGGCAAGCTAATAGTCGATGGAAGGAAAACTCATACATTCTTTTCATAGGATAAAAGAGTGGAGGATGTGGATGAAAAAAAACAAGTTAACTTCACCTAGTCAAGCTTTCCCATTTGCCTTAAAACACTGAAAAAGCAGGCAATAAAGTAGAAAAAGAAGACATGCGCTAGGGAGGCCAGGAATAAAGTAGATTTGATTCCAATAGGTTTCCCAAGTGTTCCATGACTCAAAATTAGCAAGTTGTACCACTATGGATGTGTAGATGACAACTTGCATAAGGTGGAATATGGAAACTAGGCAAATAAGACAAAAATGGATTAATTAATGTCTAAGGTAGCTAACTATGGGTTGATTATTATAACACCCCCCCTTAAGCCTGGCTTATGAGTAAAATATCAGAAAATTATAGGGCCTACAAACAAGTCTTAGTCACCCTTTACATACTACATGTCCATTTAACCAAGGAAAGAGGCAAAAACCCAGTGGGAAAAATACTCCCTTAAATATGGACAGTAAAACAAAAATTGGAAATCTTGTCATCACTCATGCTTCACAGCATGATCAGAAATCCCCAGCAGTGATTTGATATTCCTGAATGTCTTCTCACAAAAAATTTTGGTGAAGATATCAGCTACTTGTTCTGAAGATGAACAGAAGAGTAGGTGAATGGTGCCATCGTGCACAAGCTGTCTGATGTAGTGCATATGGATCTCAATGTGTTTGGTTCTCTGCTTCTGAATTGGATCATTGTAGATTTGAATGGTACTCTGATTATCACAGTAGATAGTAGTTGAGTATTTTGATTCGAAGCCACACTCTCCAAGTAACCCCTGCAACCATAAACATTGAGTTGCTGCATTTACAACTCCTTTGTACTCTGCTTCTGTAGATGAGAGTGCAATGGTACTCTGTTTCTTGCTTGACCAGCTGATTGGCCCTTATGCAAGCATGAACACATATCCTGATGTTGAATTTTGATCTGTGTTGTCACCTGCCCAATCACTGTCAGTAAATCCAATCAAATCAAGATCAGATTTTGCTTTATAGAAGATCCCATGAGTCCTTGTTCCCTGAACAAAGTTAAGGATCCTTTTGGCTGCTTTCCAATGGTTCTCATGAGGCTGATCCATGTATCTTGAAGCCACACTTACTGCATAAGAAATATTAGGTCTAGTATGTGTAAGATACAACAAACATCCAATCAATTGCCTATACAGTGTATTGTTTACCATAGGTGAAGAATTAACTTCTTCAAGCTTCACACCTGAAAGGAAAGGAGTCTTGCTTGGCTTGCAATCCTTCATTTTGAATTTGTTCAGAAAATCCAAGGCATACTTGTACTGATGCACTTTGATTCCATCTTTGGTTTGAGCAATCTCGAGCCCCAAGAATTGGCTCAATAGCCCCAAATATGTCGTGGAGAAGACATGGTTCATTGCATCCTTCAAAGAAGCAATTTCATCCTTTGAGCTTCCTGTAATGAGAAGGTCATCAACATATAAAACAATGATAATTAATGAACCATTAATCAACTTCAAATAGACATTTGGATCTGATTTGCATCAAAAAAAATTTAGTGATAGCAGAAAGCTATCAATCTTGGCATACCAAGCCCTGGGGGCTTGCTTAAGCCCATACAATGACTTCTTTAACCTGCACACAAGAGATGGGTTAGTAGCAAATACTTGAGGCTGCTGCATGTATATCTCTTCAGTGAGATCTCCATTCAGGAAAGCACACTTCACATCCATGTGATGTACTTCCCATTGCTTTGAAGCTGCAATGGCTAAGGCTAGCCTGATGGAGTCCATCTTTGCCATTGGTGCAAAGGTCTCATTGTAGTCAATGCCATGAACCTATGAGTAGCCCTTAGCTACCAATATTTCCTTGTACTTCAGAGGTGAACCATCAGTAGCAAATTTGGTTTTGTACTCCCACTTACATTGAACTAGCTTCCTCCTTGGGGGAAGATCAACCAGCTCCCAAGTGTTGCTCTTCCGGAGTGAGCTGAACTCTTCCTTCATGGCTGATTGCCATATTGGATCGTTTGCTACATAGTCATATGTGCGTGGGTCTGATTCAACCATCAGATAGCATTTCTCAGCAAACATAGGATCTTTCATGCACAGAGCACTCTCAAATTGAGATCTAGTCCTCCTAGGGTCATTAGGATTTCCAGCTAGTTCTCCAGCTGCATGAATGGTCTTGGATGCCCATTTTGGTCTTGTAGGAATGTTAGGATCTGCAATAAAATCATCATTATCAGACATATCAGAATCAACATGTTCAACTATCTCTTCACTTACATTCAGAGGTTCTGGTGGTGAAGAGGATTCTCCAACTTCCACTGCTGCTAGGGGCTCTTCTTGAAACTGAACACACCTTTCAATGAAGGCTTTGTTTGTGCTCAAATTGATCAGCTTGTACCCTTTTGAATCTTCAGAGTACCCAAAAAATAGACACTCTTGGCTTTGGGGTTGCAAAGCCTTCCTCTTTTCTGTTGGAATTCTAGCCCAAGCCCTTGAGCCAAAAATCCTGAAATGGGTCACATCTGGCTTGTGCCCACTCCATGCTTCGAAAGGAGTCATAACATCAAGCTGTTTATGAGGCACCCTATTCTGGATATAGGCTGCACAGTTTATAGCTTCGGCCCAGTACTTTGGTGGCAAAGTCTTAGCCTCCATCATGCAGGTTGCCATCTCTTTCAGTTATCTGTTCTTCCTCTCAGCAACACCATTCTGTTGTAGTGTGTAAGGGATAGAATGCTGCATATGAATACCTGCATCTGCACAATATTGAATAAACTCAGACTTGACATACTCACCACCATTGTCAGATCTGAGGACCTTGAGTTTCCTTCCAGACTGGTTTTCAACCAAAGCCTTAAAGACTTTGAAGAGGCCAAAAGCTTCAGACTTGTGTTTCAGGAAGTAAACCCAGCAATACTTGGAAAAGTCATCTATGAATGTCAATGCATATTTGGCCTGACTCATTGACATATGAGGAAATGGGCCAGCAACATCACTGTGGATCAACTCAAGAGGTGCATAGGTTCTCTCATGACTAGCTCTCTCAAATTTATGCTCTCAGTGTTTTCCTAGGATGCAACCTTGACAGATTCCTTTGGAAAATTTAATCTTTGGTAACCCTATGACCATTTATTTTTCACTAAGATCAGAAATATACTTGTAATTTAGGTGGCCAAATATTTCATGCCAAAGCTTGCTTGTTTCATTAGCATGAATCAGAAGAGCAGAGGGGTTTGAGTAGGGTAGGAAGTGTGAGAACATGTATACCTTTGAAGTATGATTTGCAACTCCTTTTGCAATGACTTTACCACTTGATATCTCTATGATCTCAACTTCATCAAAGGAGAATATGACCTTCTTTGGAGACCCTGTGTGGGTCATCTGATACACTGATAAGAGGTTAGAGGCAAGACCTGGAACATACAACACATTGTTGAACTTACCATGGTAAATATCAATCCTCCCTTTGCCCAAACTTTCAGTGAGAGAGTCATCTCCCAGTACTATTGGTGGACCTTTCGACATGTCAAGTGAGGTGAATGCCTCCTTGGTCGAAACCATATGTCTTGAAGCTCCAGAATCAATGATGAAACTAGGTGAGCTTGATGTGCCAGCAACCAATGCATGAACTCTCTCTCTGTCTTATGAATTTGATCCTCCTTCCCTCTTCTTTGAGCTATCTGGAAGGGAGATGCCATTCTTCTCCAGGAGTTGGGTTAGCATGTCTATTTGCTTCTTCATGCAGGAGCTCTCAGAATGATTTCCCTTACTGCAGTATGTGCACTTTCTCATTTCTCCTTTGTTCTTCTTCTTCTGGGGGTTCTTCTTGGAACCTTGAGGCTCCTATGGAGACTTGTTCATGTCTCTCTTTTGCTCAGGTGGCTTTTTAGCTTTCTTCTTTCTTTTTTAATCCACCCTCGAATCTCCAGCAACCAGAGCTTAGTCTTTGGATGGTTTGATGGTGCCCATCATCACCAATTTATCTTGTTCTTGTGTGAGAGATTCCATGAAGTCTGCAAGGCTAGGCATTTTCCAGGCTCGAGCTGTCAAATTTGTGGCATAGAAGGTTGAAACAAACACTGAATAGTTAGGGCCAAGCTTCGAGATTATGGCCAAGACCAGCTGATCATCCTTCTTTTCGATCCCACATTGTTTTAGCTGCAAAACAAGTGCTTTGAACTTGGAAAAATAGAGTTGCAGGGATTCAAAGCTATTGGGACTCAGGGATATCAATTCATTTTCAATTTGATGTCCCCTCATCTCATATATATTTCCAAAAATATCAACAAGCTTCTCCCATACTTCATTCAGTGATGTCAATCCATCAAGATGGAAAAGGAGGTCTTTGGATATGCTCAGACACAGTAGACCATAGGCCTCATCCCTCCTGTTGTGCCATTTTATCTTCTCTGCAATTGCATTGGGCTCTAATTATGTTTCCATAGTCACTCTGTAGAGGCCTTTCTCTCTCAACAGTATCTCCATCTCTTGTTTCCATTCAAAGAAATTAAATGGAGTCAAGATGATCTTCTGAGATTGATCCATAGCTCAGAAATTGTCCCGCCAGTCAGCAGAATGCTCCCAGTCAATGATGTCGAACTTGCAGAACAAATTGGAAGGAGAGAAATCAATATACAAAGGCTCTGATACCATGTGGAAGTTGAACCCAGGTGTTAGAACAATTACACTCACAACAATTGCCAATTACACATGCAAATTACTCACAAAGGAGACTGAATAATGGAGCAGAACACTAATCTGTATTGAATAAGTGTACAATATCCAACCCTATGAATTCATAGGCTGCCACAATAAATAATTACATTAGGGATTCGAATGCATGAATATGCCATTCGAATCTAGTCAAAATCAGGCTTACTAAATCTAAGCAAATCCCCCATAGGTGCATAAAGTAGTTTCCAAAACTGTCTAGGAGCTCACGAATTGGAAAAATCAATTAGGAAAGATAATAGTGGGTGGAAGGACAACTCATACATGCTTTTAATAGGAGAAAAGAGTGGAGGATGTGGAGGACAAAAAACATGTTAACTTCACCTAGTCAAACTTTCCCAATTGCCTTAAAACATTGAAAAAGCAGGCAATAAAGCAGAAAAAGCAGAAATGCACCAGGGAGGCCAGGAATAAAGCATATTTGATTCCAGGAGGTTTCCCAAGTGCTCCATGACTCAAAATTAGCAAGTTTTACCACTATGGATGTGTGGAGGACAACTTGCATAAGTGGAATATGGAAACTAGGCAAATAAGACAAAAATTGGATTAATTAATGTCTAAGGTAGCTAACTATGGGTTGATTATTCTAACAATTATTTGGATGGAATTAGGACTCCTCAAACTATTAAGATCGAAGGATATATCAAAATAAAAAGGGAACAAGTGTTGATTGATTCTGGTAGTACTCATAATTCTATTCACTGTAAATTAGCCAAAGTTCTCAATTGCTTTATATATTTGGCACCACTGTTCCAAGTAATGATTTCATATAGAGAAACTATCAATTGCTTAAGGAAATTCCATAATATCAATCTTGCTATGGGGGAATATGTATTGAATAGTCCAATGATTTTTATCCCAATGGATGGTGTTGATATTGTCTTAGGGGTTCAATGGCTACAATAATTGGGAACAATGGCTTTTAATTTTTAATAATTTTTCATGAAATCTTCATGAGAAGGAAAATTATTGAGTTAAAGGATATCACAAGGAAACCAAGCAAGGTGATAAGATCTAATGTAATGGCAAAATTGTTGAAAAACGAACATCAGGGTGTGATTTCATAATTATGCTCACTAGAGGTTCAAACATCTAAGCCTGCTATTCCTCTAAATATCCAAAGGGTCATTGATAAGCATTCCAAGGTATTTGTATATATTCTTAAAGGTATTCCACCTCATGAAATGGCATTGGTGGTGTTCTAATGCAATAAGGAATGTCCTTGTCTTTTGAAAGTTGGCCAATTAGGGGAAAGAACTTACACAAACCCATTTATGAGAAGAAAATGTTGGAAATAATACATGCACTTAAGCAATGGCATCCTTACCTAATAGGTAGTCACTTCAAGGTGAAAACAATTCATGCTAGTCTTAAATATTTCTTGAAATGTAGACTATCTACAGAAGAGCAACAAAAATGGGTAACCAAGATGTTGGGACATGACAATGAAATCATGTATAAAAAATGAAAATGAAATATGGTGGAAAATGCACTCTCAAGAAAAGGTGAGGATGTTGAGGTATTACTTTGTGCTATTTCTATTATACAACCCAATTGGATAGTAAAAGAAAGGAAGAATGGAAGAATGACCTATCACCATGTATGTTCATTCAAAATATATGAAAGGATCCCAGTGTATCAGATACTTTTGTGTATAGAAATGATTCACTATGGTATAAGTATCAGTTATATATATAAGAACTCCCAACTCAAACAAAATGTTCTTTTGGAATTACACACATATCCTATAGGAGGGCACTCAATATTCCTAAGAACATACGATAGGGTCAAGAAGGAATTTTTATGGGAAGGTCTTAAATTTGATGTTCAAAGGTTCATGGCATACTGTTTGGTTTTCCAACAAAACAAAGTTGAAACGGTTAAGACCCTAGGTCTTTTACAACCATTAGACATACCTTGTCAATGATAGGATGAAATACCAATGCATTTTATCCCAAGTCTACCCAAGTCAGAAGGGAGAATGATATTATGGTGTTTGTTGATAGACTCACCAAGTATGCACACTTTTGTGCACCCTTTCACCCTTTTAGCGAAGGTACAATAGCTGCAACATTCATGGAAGCAATTCAAAAGCTACATTGAAATCCAAAGATTATTGTAAGTGATAGAGATCACAATTCACTATAAAATTTTGGACTATATTATTTTCTTGTTTGGGTACCTAGTTGGATCACAATTCATCTTATCATCCTAGATTCGATGAGAAAGTTGACATAGTGAACAAATGTTTGGAAGGATATATTCTCTACTTTGCATCTAATAAACAAACACTATGGGTGAAATGATTATCTTTGGCAGAATGGTGGTACAATACTTCCTTCCATAAGTCATAAAAAATGTCCCATTTTATGGCACTTTATGGGTACCAACCTCCATCTATTAGATTTACCTTGAAAGGAAAATCTAAAGTTCAAGCTATGGAATATCACCTCAAGCACCAACAAGAAGTTATCCAAATATTGAAAGACAACTTGGTTATATCAAAAAATAGGATGAAACAACAAGCATATAAACATCACAATGAAAGGAGTTTGAAGAAGGGGATTGAGTATTTTTTAGGCTACAACCTCACAAATAGATGTCCCTCAAGAAACTAAATAAAGGAAATAATTAGCACCCAAGTACTATGGTCCTTATAAATCTTTGTAGAATATTGGTAGTGTGGATTTCAAATTGGAGCTCCCTTCATCCTCAAGCGTACACACAGTTTTTCATGTTTCTTTCTCAAAGAAGGTAATAGGAGACCAGATCCCAATTCAAGCTATATTGTTAGACCTTGATGAAGAAGGAAAATTAATATTGAAACTTGAACAAATCACTGAAACAAGGACCAAAAAACTATGAAATCGGGCTATTACTGAGTGCCTCATCAAGTGGAAGAACTCACCAGTAGAATATTCGTCATGGGAAGATGAGTCCTTCATATAGAAGCATTCAAAACTAACCATACATTGAGGACAACACTTGTTTGAAGGGGAGGGGTCTGTTAAGCCCTAAATTATGGCTCACCCCCCCTAAATTGGTCACTTTATATTAGTATTGTTATATTATTGATGTTGGCTTGAGTCCATTAGGGTAGTTGTACCTCTTTATCCCCAATATATATCAAGGAGAAATTTTAAATTGAATCATCTTATCTTGTATTATTGTGTATTCAGTACATTTTATAAGGAGGTTTCCCCCTCGAAGAGGATTCTATTCATATCTTTTATTCATTATTAAGGCTTGGATTACTCTTTCTTGTATATTTTTGCTCACTTGGGGAATTTGTTGCATAACATGGGATGAGTGCATACCCTGGCATAAATTGCTCCTACCTACATGCCCATTATCTTTGTGTGAGTAGTGGATTCCAATTTGTAGTCGAACCAGGTTCGATTCGATCCCATGGAAAAACGCTTTAGCGATTGGAAGACAAAACACATGCAAATATATGTTGAGAATGGCGATGTTGTTGAGAGTGAGAAAGGGCTCATCCAAGATAACCACAAAGTACACCACCCACTCAACTCCCAACATTTACCACATTCAACCGTCATGCTTTCAAGTGATTTCAAGAGCTCGTGCAAGAGATTGCAGGAAACAATTTTAAACCCTTTGCAGATCCCCCTCCTATTGCCTCCAACAACCGCTTGAAGAAATTCTCTTTGCCTCCACTCATCCCTCCTGTCATTGAACATTTAAAGATCAATCTAATCCTTGTCTCCCCAGTCTTAATCCCATTCTCTTCATTGATGGAATTCACTCTATTTGATTGGACATGGGAGGACGATGCTTCGTGTCAACCATTAGCATGGATTACATGCAATTAGTGGAGCACATTGTTAAGTAGGGAATACAAACTAAGAGGAGGTTCTAGGAGGAGAAGAGCGATGCCATCCCCTATAGTATATGTTCTGCTCCTAGTCTGAGAAGAATATATGTAGAATCAAACTCAAGTTTTCTCGATGCTATGTGCTTGTTACAACTTAGGCCCAGATGCGAAACCGTCTAGCCTGGGACGTTTGGCCTCAACAACCCCAAAAATCCAAAATATTGTTGCAGGTTTCCACCTCGGGGGTGCCGAAATATTTTCATTTTGTAGTTGAGGGAAACTTCTGAAACACGTAATAAAGAACTATGTTAAAACTTATCTCAAACATGACAACTTCTTATTGGTGGGGTGGGATGTGTGGAAACTTTTGATTCTCAAGGGGACGGCGAATTAGTTCTAGTGTTTTAGAAACTCGCCATCACTAGATTGATGTAATTAACAGCTCGAGTTAAATCAGATTTTTATGTTTAATAGAAAATGTAGCAATTTGACGTAATCATTTTTAGTGTCTATATATATTTTTTTGTCATGATTGCACCCACAAAAGTTTCAAACTGGTGACCTTACACAAGGAATGCGTCAACCATACACCTATTCAATGTCTATTTTACGTTCATGAGATCTTTAGTGTTTAGAGATCATTGTAATTTATGCAAATATTTACTTGAGAGCATCACACCATTTTGAATAAGGTTGGCATAAAATAACACTAAGTTTAGGTATTATTGATTGTTCTTGTTGTAAAACTTATATCCAAGTGTTGTAGGATTTTCAAGAATACATATGTGCATTAATCTACCTATTTGCAATATTGTTGCAAAATATTCACTTTTTTTCTTCCTCTTTTGTAATTGTGATAATATTGACAAGGTTATTTGACATATCATCCCATCATGATGGTAACAATCTAAATATAAGAATGTGAGCATATAAATGGTCGTAGTATTTTTATACTTATACTTATATGGTCATTAATAGGTTGGATATTTTCCTCCACCTTAAGTCTTAATAATGGGGTTATGTTCGAGATTCTAGAGGTGAACCGATTATCCTCTTTACTCTGAATGTGTGACAAGCTAGGTGGTTAATACGAAGTCCAACCAACTAGACACATGTAAGAAGATATGAGCTAAACATGCCCCTGGTTTAATGTATTAATCAATGTGATGATGGTGAATCACTTCCAATGCTAAATCATATTTATGGTTACTTGTACTCACGACAAGCATGCTCTCATACACCAATTGTTCATTTACCAGTGCTGAAATTTATGGCATGGTTTTAAAACAAATATACGTTCTCTCAAATTTAACTAAGTATCATTTTTATGGATAAGGGAAAGGTTATTGTCTTTCTCTTGGAAGGAATTATTATAGTTCCCTTTGTTGGTTGGGGAATCTGATCTTCCATATTCAAATATGTTATTGTTCAATCATGTTTGTACCCCATTTTTACTGTACACTTGTCCTAGAAGGGGGGTGTGGGGGCGAAGCCCCTGAAATAAATTGTTTGGGATGTTTGTTGGCCCATGGTATTGGGTGACCCGTGGTATTTTCCCATGGTTAATCCCCTATAAAAGGAAAGCATTGTAATACAGTTGTGTATTGTTTTGTAGCATTGTAAAATAATCTATGTGATTATGTGAGAGAGACTGTGAGAGAGTGAAGAGGTAGTGCAATGGGGTTACTTCAGGTTGTATCCCTTCATTTTGTTGGGCGGTATAATAATAAAGGAATGAAAATTTTTGTGTGGACGTAGCCCATCTTGGGTGAACCATGTTATATCTGTGTTTCTCTTGTAATGTGTTTATGTTTTAATATTTGCATCTTGTCTATTGTTATTGCTCTGCAATCTTGTTTTTCTAACAACTGGTATCAGAGCCAAAAGGTCTATTTGGATGGTAGACTCGTAGGAAAGAAGGGTTCCTTGTTTGAGTGGGGGCAATGGCAGAAGAAGCAAATTGTAGGGTCGATAAATTTAGCAGCCAAAACTACCAGTTATGTAAGATGCAAATGGATGACTATTTGTACCAAAAGGATATATACCTACCATTGGACAGAAAAACAAAACAGCCGGTGACTATGAAGGACGAAGAATGGGAGGTTCTTGACAGAAAGGAACTAGGAACAATACGGTCGTGCTTGGATTCATCGGTGGCTTTCAATATTTCAAAAGAAAAGAAAATGAAAGGTGTGGTGAGCACATTGACTAAGATATATGAAAAACCCTCGGATTCCAACTAGGTATTTTTAATGAAGCAATTATTTAATATGAAGATGTTAGAAGGTGGATATATTGCTAACCATTTAAATGAATTTAATATGGTTACTAATTAGATAAGCTATGTAGGAGTGAAATTTGATATGAGGTTAGGGATATTTTAATATTGTGCTCATTGTCAGAAAGATGGAATGGATTGGTCATAGTTGTAAGTAAATATGTCTCTGGTTCAAACACTCTTAAATTTGATGATGTTGTTGGTGTTATTCTTAGCAAGGAAATGCGAATAAAAAGAATAAGTGAGACATCAGGTAATGCATTGACAATGGGGAGCAGGGGAAGACAAAGGGAGAGAGGAAAGACACCGTGTAATCACAACAAGTATAGAAAGAGAAGATATAAGTCCAGCCTGGGAAAGATAGAGTGTTGGAACTATGGAAAGAGATGACATCTGAAGAAAGACTACAGAGCTCCAAAGAAGAAAGGAGACAGGCAACATGAGACTACTCATGAAGCTAATGTAGTAGGTGATGTGTTACATGATGCTTTAATTCTTGCATTAGATAATATTAGTGATTAATGGGTAGTAGATTCATGGGATTCATGTCATGCTACACCCCATAGGAAATTCTTTCATGATTATGTTTTAGGAGATTTTGTACATGTTTTATTGGGGGATGATGAACCATGTAAAATTGTTGGAATGGTTAAGTTATGGATTAAGTTAAATAATGGAAATAAAAGGCTGCTAAAACATGTATGGCATATTCTTGCTATGAAAATAAATCTAATCTCAGCAGGGCAATTGGGATATATCAGTTATTTGTCTACATTTGGAAAAACATGGTGGAAGATCACTAAAGGAGAACTGGTAATAGAAAAAGGAGATAGGATAGGTACATTGTAATTATGTCCTCATAATACTGATTATTCTATATTTGCAGCTTCCACAAAAATAGGTGCAGTGTTGTGGAATCATAGGCTTGATCACATGAGTGAGAAGGGGATGCAGATTCTCCACTCAAGGAAATTGATTCCAAATATGAAGTATGTAAGTTTGGAATTATGTGAAAACTGTGTTTATGGAAAACAAAAGAGAGTCAGATTTATTAGCGTTGGGAAACAAAAGAAAAATGAAAAGTTAGATCTTATGCATACATATGAATGGGGACCGACTCAGGTATAATCTCTTTGTGGATCTCGTTATTATGTTCCTTTTATTGATTATGCAACTAGAAAAACTTGGGTTTATTGCATTACACATAAATATGATGTGTTTACTACTTTTAAGAAGTGGAAATATTTGGTTGAGAATGAGACAGGGAAAAGGTTGAAATGTCTCAGATATAATAATGGAGGTGAATACTGCAGCAAGGAGTTTAATAGTTACTATTCATACAATGGAATTCATAGAGAGAAGACAGTCCCAACAACACCAAAATAAAATGGTGTGTCAGAAAGGATAATTAGGACGATCATAGAGCATGCAAGGTGTATGAGAATGCATGCAAGGCTGCCCTTACAGTTTTGGGTTGATGTTATATATATTGTTGTTCACTTAATAAACATAGGGCCTTCAAGTGCTTTGGATGGAGGGATTCCAAAGGAGGAATGGACATGTAAAAAGGTAAACTACTCATTTCTAAGAACTTTTGGTTGTGAAGCATTTTTCCATATTGATAAAGAAAATAGAACAAATCTTGAGGCTAGATCCAAGAAATGCACCTTTATTGGATACGGGGTTGATGATTTTGGTTATCACTTATTGGATTACGAAAATAACAAAATCATTAGGAGTATAGATGTGGTATTCAATGAAAATTTCATGTACACATATTAGTTGCAAGGAAAGAAGCAGGAAAAGGAGACCACAAAGTACACAGTGCTTGATGAAATCAAAGAAAATGAAGTTCCAAAGGTACCAAGAAATCAAGAGCAACATCATGTACCTCAAACTCCTGCAAATGTAAGAAGATCTACTAGATTAAGTAGACCCCCTAAACAATTCTCTCCTTGACTATATTATTTATTGATGACCGATTCTAGTGAACCAGAATAATATCATGAGGCAATGCAAGTGGAAACTAGAAAGAAGTGGGAGCAAGGCATGAATGAGGAGACATAATCATTGGTAAGAAATGAGACTTGGGATTTGGTTAAGTTTCTTGCATGTAAAATACCATTGCAGAATAAATGGGTTTACAGGTTGAAGGAAGAAGAAGGAGGAAAGAAGCGGTACAAGGCTATACTTGTTGTAAAGGGATTTGCACAAAAGAAAGGTATATACTTTCATGAAATATTTTCTCTTGTTGTTAAAGTGGCTTCAGTTAGGACTATTTTAAGTCTAGTGGTGCTAGAATATTTGCATCTTGAACAGTTAGATGTAAAACAACCTTTCTCCATGGGGATTTGGAGGAAGAGATTTATATGCTGTAACCATAGGGGTATGAGGTCAAAGGGAAGGATAATTTGGTTTGCAAATTGAAGAAGAGCTTGAATGGCCTGAAACAAGCCCCAAGATAGTGGTATTTGAAATTTTATAAGTTTATGACATAACAGGGTTATAGTAGATATCATGCTGACCATTGTGTTTATTTCAAGAGGCTATATAATGGAAGATATATTATCTTGTTATTTTATGTGGATGACATGCTTGTTGCAGGGTCTAACATGCAAGATATAAATGTGCTCAAAAGGAAACTAGATAAATCATTTGTGATGAAGGATTTCAGTGCTGCAAATCAAATCCTTGGTATGAGATAACAAAGGACATGAAAAATCACAAATTGACATTGTCTCAAGGCGAGTACATAGAAAAGGTGTTGGGGAGGTTTAGAATGCATAATACAAAACCAATTAGTACACCTTTGGCCATCCATTTCAAACTAAGTAAAGAGATGTGTCCCAAGACACAGGAGGAGATAGAATACATGTCCAAGGTTCCCTATTCATCAACAATTGGTAGCTTGATGTATGCCATGGTGTGCACAAGAAAGGATATTACACATGTAGTGGGAGTTTTGTGCATGTATATGAACAATCCATGTCAAGAGCATTGGAGGGAAGTACAATTGATTGTCGGGTATTTGAGAGGTACCACTTCTCATGCATTATGTTTTGGAGCTTCAAACATTGTTCTACAGGGATATGTTGACACAGATATGGCAGGTGATAAAGACAATAGGAGGAGCACCACAGGGTATGTTTTTACTATAGGTGGAATAGCAGTAAGTTGGATTTTGAAACTACAAAAAGTTGTTGCAATTTCAACAACGAAAGCAGAGTATGTTGTTGAGGCTAGTAAGGAGATGATTTGGTTGCAAAGGTTCGTGGAGGACTTGGGTAAGAAGTAGAAGAATATTAGGTTGTGTAGTGATAGCCACAGTGCCATTCTTATTGCAAATAACTAATCCTTTCATTCGAATACTAAACATATACATCTCAAGTACCATTTCATAAGATCTATTCTCGAACATGAACTGTTAAAGTTAGAAAATATACATATTAGCCAGAATCCTACAGACATGTTGACAAAGGTAGTAACCAGAGAAAAACCGAGTTCCTGCTCGATTTCTGTTAGCCTTCAAACGTGAAGGTGAAGATGAGAAATTTTCTAGGTCCAAGGTTCAAATCATAGTCCAGCAAGTACAACATCGGTGGAGTTGTTTTGATGAATCTCCAAGTGGGAGATTGTTGGTTGTGGAGCCTGATCTTCTAGATTTAGAGATGTTATTGTTCAACCGTGTTTGTACCCCATATTTACTGTACACTCATCCCATTAAGGGGGTGCGAGGGATATCGTTCCCCCCGTGGGGGCCCGAGGGGAACATCCCCCCAGGATGGTGGGTCCAGGGACCAATGGGCCCCCAAAAAATTGTTTTTTGGATGTTTGTTTGGCCAATAGCTTATGGGCCCATGGTATTTTCCCATGGTAATTTCCCTATAAAAGGAAAGCATTGTAATACGGTTGTGTATTGTATTGTAGCATTGTAAAACAATCTATGTGATTGTGTGAGAGAGACTGTGAGAGAGTGAAGAGGAAGGGAAGTGTGGTTGTTGTAGGTTGTATCCCTTAATTTTGTTGGATGGTATAATAATAAAGGGGCGACAATTTCTATGTGGACGTAGCCCATCTTGAGTGAACCACGTTATATCTGTGTTTCTCTTGTAATGTGTTTATGTTTTAATATTTGCATATTGTTTATTGTTATTGCTCTGTGATCCAATTTACTAACACCCTTTTAATAGTGATACTAAATACCTTATATGGAGTTAGGGTTGTCTAGTGAATCAAACTATTAAGCTCCACTTCGTAGGTAATTTTCCAGAGTTGGAACTATTTTCCTAGTTTCCTTACAATTGCTCTTATTCATTAGGCAAGAATTCTCTTTTATTCACATGTCTTCTATATTTTATAAGTTATCAATTCTTCCTACGCTTCTTAGGGCATGTTTCCCATTTCATCCTTTAGTTTATTTTCGAGAAATTAATCATTTAGTTATCCAATTGCTCAGCTATGACTGGTGGACTTTCAGTCTCCAAAGAAGATTACATTATATTTTATTATGGGTGACCTGAAAGATGGAGTTGTCTACAATATTCACTCCATCTCTTAATTAGTAACAAATCTTGATTTGGTGCATTTTCCTATATATTACATGTATGCATTTTTCATCGAAGGTATCCTCTAGTGAAGCATTAAGGTTTGTATTTCCTTGTCTTAAGAAGTATGTGTGTTGTTTGGATTACTCTATACTGTTGGAATATTGGAAAATATTGAGGGGGGGGGGGTGAATCAATATTGATGTCTTTTAACAATTAAAAGCACTTTTAACTTAATCATTAACATACATGATCAACAAGATGCACAAAACACAACTTTTATCGTGGAAGCCCAAATGGGAAAACCACAAACACTTTCTATAACTGCAAAATCATATTTACAATTGTTTTTGCAAGATACAACTTGCTTGAGACTCCAATCCCCAAGTTTCTCAGACACGACCGAAGAATGCTCCAACACCCTATTTTTTCAGCTACTACTGATAGGATGCTCCAACACTCTATTTACCAACTACTACTAGAAGGGGGCTACGACCCCCTGGTTTATCAGCTACAAGTGAAAGGATGCTTCGACACCCTATTTACCAGCTACTACTTTAAGGAGGATATGACACCCTGGTTTATCGACTACAACTGAAAGGATACTTCGACACCCTATTTACCAGCTACTACTGGAAAGAGGCTACGACCCCCTAGTTTAACAACTATAACCAGAAATATTCTTTGACACGCTATTTACCCAATACTACTGGAAGGAGGATACAACCCCCTTGCAATCATATAGCCTTCCCTAGCACCACCCTAAAACCCTAATTTGGTCTTTTTCTTCAATTCTATTACTGATTATTCTTAACTTCATTATCTCTGTCTTTTATTGTTGTTACATTGATCTAGATTGTAGAGACATCTTTATTCCACTTCGAACTTCTCTTTAAATAAATCTTTCATCATGTATTTTAAAGATTGTGTCTTTTCATCATCATGTCCCTTCATTAAAACTTTTTCACCAATGCATCTCTTCATTATGGAAACATTCCTTTTTGTGAACTGGTGCAAAATATCCTGAAACCTTGTTTTGGTCGACCTATAGTTTTGTCTTCAAGCACCTTTTAGGAGAAATAAGACCATGGTCAAATGCACACATCAAAAAGATACATCCTGATGGTATCATATTATTTTTATCAGTTTCCTACAAAATATTGCGGGAATTTTACTAGAGCAACTTAGACCGATTTTTCAATACTTACTCAATTTTCAGCAAATTTCCCAAAATAGTCTAAAACCTCATTTTGGCATACCTGCAACTTTTTCTTCAAGCATTTTCTATGGGAACTGAGACCATGGTCAGATGCACACATAAAAAATATAAAACCGGATGGTCTCATGTAATTTTTATCAGTATCCTACAAAATATGGCTGGTATTTTACTGAGGCCACTTAGGCGGATTTACCAAAACTGAAACAATGCAAATCATGCCAGAAAGCAGTTTTGGCAGACTAATAACTTCACCTTCAGAGATTGTCTTGATAAACCAATCATATGGTTAGATGAACAAGACAACAATATAGATGGATATATCCTCAGAATCATTTAATTCATCAAATACAAAATATGGTGTGTATTTTACATAGGCCCCTTAGGCAGATTAAGAAGAATTTATACTTAGTCAAAATTTCAAAGTTTTAGCAAGTTGCCATGTGGTTGCCATACTTTTACAAAATGGAGTCAAATTGTAACAATGACTTCATGAGAGCACTAGAACACCATCATATGAATTTTCAATCTCATCACACATGCCACATCATCACATCCTTTGTTATTCCTTTGTCATTAATGAACTCTTTTGACATCAATGACAAGTTTCCATACTTTTACATAATGGTGTAAAATTGTAACAATGACTTCATGAGAGCAATAGAACACCATCATATGACTTTGCAACTTCATCACACATGCCACATCATCATACATGCCATGCCATCACTTCCTTTATTCATTTATTTACTCTTTTACCATTCAATGAGTTTGTCATACCATCATGTCCTTTGTTATTCCTTTGTCATTACTAAACTCCTTTGACATCAATGACAACCACATTCAACATTCTCCCCCTTTTTCATATTCATTTATTTACTCTTTTACCATTCACTGAGTTTGTCCTGCCATCATGTCCTTTGTTATTCCTTTGTCATTATTGAACTCCTTTGACATAAATGACAACCACATTCAACATTCTCCCCCTTTTGATTGATGATAACATCTAAACATTCTTCCCCTTCTACAACAATAACAAAGGATAACTTGTTATGCCCTTGTTGTAACTATCTTGACATAGAATTTCCAATATTTCTCCCTTTTCTTTTACAACTGCCCCTGCCAATATATCTCCTCTTTAAAGGTTTATATTTTACTTATTTTTCTTCTCTTCCTCTTGTTAACTGGACTTGGTACTAAACACTATGTTATGATAATCTAGTTAACATAAGGATTTACCTTTTTGTGTCTTTGAAGGAGAACATGGATGATAAGTTTATAGACTCCCCTATCCATGTTCTTCCCCTTGTCAACTTTTTCTTCTTTTATAATCATTATCTTCATCACAATTCTGTTTATGATTTTACTATACTTCAACTATTAAGTGTACTTCACTTGTCACATAGATGATCTATAGCAGAGTATTCTTCTTCAATTTGTCACTTCTACTCTTCTTCTTGTCTTTTGAGGAAGATAGCTTTTATATTTTTCAATGTCTTTTGCCAAATGATATTAATTATATTCAAATACCAATTGCAATTTTCTGATATTAACTCCCCCTGAGTATATGATCCCTTCTAATGATAATTTCAGGGTTCTCTTCAAGGTCATGAGAGATTTTTAAAAACACATTCTTTTTGCAGTTCCTCCATCGTCATTATATTCTTCTTCATCATCTCCATCAATGTATTCTTTTACATCTTCATCTTGTTTTCCATCATAATGGATGTCATTCATATCTACAATACTATCATCTTTGGAAACTTCATTGATGCTTGGAATCTTTGTAATCTAACTTTCGTCTCCACATCTTTCCATGAGGTACCCTGCTCACGTGTCTTCTATTTATTTCTCTTTTGGATTTCATCTTCCATCCCTTTTCCTGGGTTTCCTTAGACAATATGCATGTACTATTCTTGCAATGTTTTGCAAAGTTTCCAACAATGTGAAATATGAAACATGTAATAAGTCTTTTGCCATTTGAGATGTTAGTGTCTTCTTTCCTTTTTAGAACTTGATCTTCTTCTTTGATTCTACAATCAACAGCCTTGTGACCAAAGTTGTGACAACAATATAAATATACATAGAATGTTCTTTTATATTTGCAGAATCTTTGGTTTTTATGCTTGTAATGACTATTTTCATTGGCATATCTTCTGAAATTTTTTATCTTAAAAGGATGAGCAGAATTCTGATGACTGGATTTCATTTTCTTTTGATTCTTTTGCTTCCTGGATATATCTTTTGAAGCATCATCCCAAATTTTAATCTTTTCAACATCTTCTTGAGTGATGGATCTTGATCCTTGATTCCAGTTCTTCTTGGTGTTTTGATAATTATTCTTTCAAAGATTTGTTCGTTCTTCTACATTTTTCAAGTTCCTCAAGAGAACTTATGAGTTCGGCCTCTAGGTCCACCTCTCCTTCCACATCTGAATCATCTTCTGCAACTTGATTTACTATCCCCATAAATAGAATTTATTCATCTTCACTTATCTCTTCATCTTCAATGTCTTCCATGGAATATAAGGTTTTCTTCCTTTTATTAAATTTCTTCTTGTATATGGTTTTACTATTTTGATCTTCCTTATGAATGCAAGGTTATCCATCATCACTATCATTCATGGTGTAAAAGATATTCTTCTTCTCTTTTTCAAATATATTTAGATGGTTTTTATTAACCGAGACTTCTTCTTCATCTTTGAGAATAATAGGGATTTATTCTGCTATCTCATCAACTAAATAAAGCTTCTCCAATTTGACCCAGAGTTCCTTAGTTGAGATACATTGTCCAATATTTTCTTTGACGGGTTGAGATAATCCATCCAGTATAGTTGAGATAAGAGGTTACTAAAATTCCATACACCATATCCCAATGACTGTAAGTATGCTCTCATTCTTATGCTCCATAATGCATATCCTTTTTCATTAAGTATTGGAGCTCTGTTGGAGGCAATCTCATCTTGTTAATTCTTAATGGTTTTTAATAGGATCTTCCTTCCAGTGGTTTAGACTGTAGTGAAGGATCCTGCTCGAATACCAATTGTTATAATATTGGACAATACTGAGAGGGGGGGGGGTGAATCAGTATTGATGTCTTTTAACAACTAAAACCACTTTTAACTTAATCATTAACACACATGATCAACAAGATACACATAACACAAATTTTATCGTGGAATCCCAAATGGGAAAACCACAAACACTTTCTATAACTACAAAATTATATTTACATATGTTTTTGCAAGCTACAACTTGCTTGAGACTCCAATCCCAAAGTTTCTCATACACAGCTGAAGGACGCTCCAACACCCTATTTACTAGATACTACTGGAAGGAGGCTATGAACCCCTGGTTTAGAAGGTACAACTGAAAGGATTCTTCGACACTCTATTTACCAGCTACTACTGGAAGGAGGATACGACCCCCTCGTTTATCAGCTACAATTGAAAGGATGCTTAGACACCCTATTTACCAGCTACTATTGGAAGGAGGCTATGACCCCATCGTTTATCAACTACAACTAAAAGGATGCTTCGACACCCTATTTACCAGCTACTACTGGAAGGAGGATACAACCCCCTTGCAGGAATATAGCCTTCCCTAGCACCACCATACCACCCTAATTTGATCTTTTTCTTCAATTTTGTTACTGATTATTGTTCACTTCATTGGTCTCTGTCTTCTCTTGCTGTTACATTGATATGGATTGTAGATATATATTTTTTCCACTTTGAACTTCTCTTTAAATACTTATTTCATCATGTCTTTGAACCATTGTGCGTTTTCATCATCATTTCCCTCCATTAAAACCTTTTCACCAATGCATCTCTTCATTATGGAAACATGCCTTGTCATGAACTGGTGCAAAACAACCTGAAACCATGTTTTGGTAGACCTATAGTTTTGTCTTCAAGCACCTTTTAGGAGAAATAAGACCATCGTCAGATGCACACATCAACAAGATACATCCTGATGGTCTCATATTATTTTTATTAGTTTCCTACAAAATATGGTGGTCATTTTACTAGAGCAACTTAGACCGATTTTTCAATACTTAGTCAATTTTCAGCAAATTTCCCAAAACAGTCTAAAACCTCATTTTGGAAGACCTATGAGTTTTTCTTCATGCATGTTTTATGGGAACTGATACAATGGAAAGATGCACACATCAACAAGTTAAAACCTGATGGTATAATATAATTCTTATTAGTATCCTACAAAATATGGCAGGAATTTAACTGAGGCCACTTAGGCAGTTACCAGAACTGAAACAGTGCAAATTGTGCCAGAAAGCACTTTTGCCAGACTAATAAATTCACCTTCAGATTTTGTCTTGACAAACCAATCATATGGTTATATGAAAAATACAACAATATAGATGTATATATCCTTGTAACCATTTAATTCATCAAATACATAAGATGGTGTGTATTTTACAGAGGCCCCTTAGGCAGATTAAGAAGAATTTATACTTAGTCAAATTTCCAGAGTTTCAGCAAGAGTTTTAGCAAGTTGCCATAATTTTATAGAATGGTGTCAAATTGTAACAATGGCTTCATGATAGCACTAGAACACCATCATATGGATTTGCAACCTCATCACACACGCCACATCATCATACATGCCATGTCATCACTTCCTTTGTCATTAATGAACTCTTTTGACATCAATGACAAGTTACCCTACTTTTACAGAATGGTGTCAAATTGTAACAATGACTTCATGAGAGCACTAGAACACCATCATATGACTTTGTAACTTCATCACACATGCCACATCATCATACATGCCATGTCATCACTTCATTTATTTCATTATTTACTCTTTTACCATTCACTGAGTTTGCCCTGCCATCATGTCCTTTGTTATTCCTTTGTCATTACTGAACTCCTTTGACATCAATGACAACAACATTCAACATATACTAGTTGTAATATAAATCCCTAATTTTAACCATGCATATTTTTATGGTAGAGGTTGTCTCTGGAGCTAGGGATATTATCTATTGAGCGTGTTTTAAACTCATTTTGCACCCCTCTCCTACATGAATAATGCATGTAGGTTATTCCCTCCCATGAAGAATACTATCAACATTCTTAATAAGTCCTAATTGGTGTGATTCAAAAAAATAAATCGGTCCACTTCTGAGAAGGGATAGTGGAATTCCACAACCATGTTTTACTAGTCGTTTGTTACTAGTTTTGTTTGAAGTAAATCCTATGAGATTTGACATGAGTTGTATTAATATATTTATATATGATACAAAATGGATCAATACATAATTTTCCAACTATTTGGAGCTTTCAAGGTTATAATATTAGATGAATTGGCTTATAGGGACCATTTATGGGGCAAGTCTCACTCTTAGATTTGGAATCAAAAAATTGTACGAGAAATTATAAGTACATTTTGGGGCTTTAAATACCATTTTCACCCAAAAATAACTAGAGGGTCTTTTATAAATTATACACACTAATACCTTTCAAACGACGCAAGAATAAAATCAATCGAATTTCATATGAAGAAGTTATGCCTCTCATAAGTTGACTTATCCAGTTGACTACCATGGAACTGAGTGGATTCCACATCAGCTCTCATTTCTCACATATGTGGAGCTAGTCATGTGTGGAATTTCAAGATCATTCTAGAAGGAACAAAACCCTAACCCTAATAAGGATTTGGGGCATGCAAAAACCCTAAAATTAACCCTAGATAGTTATTCAGCTATGTTAAATACCAGGTCATCAACAAAAGAAGGGGGTTCCATTCTTTTGATGTATTGTTTTGTTCCATAGTTCACAAAAAAACATCGGGGAGTGGGTATTAGAGCAGAAAAGAGGTGATAGGAGATCCTATAGTAGCCATTCTGGCCACAGAGTCATAGGTAAATCCATAGAGAGTACTGTTTCCTTTGTATTTGCATTATGGTATGAACAACAAGGCATAGTTGACTCTTATTGTGGTTCAACATTTTCTCAATATAAATTTTCTTATACATGTAGTATAACACTATAGTTTTTCCTTGGAAAAGAAATTGAAAAATAAAGTGACAAATAGGAAATATTACACTGGTCAGGATTAAATGATCTTTTATGGTGAACTGGAGGATTGTCAACGGAATGGTAGTAAAGAAATGAAAGCCTCATGTATATCCAATATTCAAGAAGTGGTTTCATAATTATCCACTATTATAAGGATTTTATTGTCAAAATTTCTTGGTGTTCTTCACCAGAAGATACATTAGACAAAAAATGCATACCTGTAATACATAGGAAAACATACCAAATAAGGAATTGTTACTAAGAAAAAATCAAACAAACAAACAACCCTTGGAACAAAATAGAAGACAACATGTGTTCAGTAATCACGCTAACCATAGCATCGAACTAAGATATGGAGTGAATATTGAAGACAAATCCATCTTCTAGGTCTCCTATAACAAAATATAAAGTAATATTATTTAGAGGCTAAAATTCCACTAGTCAGATTCGAGCAATTGGTTAACTAAATGATTAATTTATTAAACCTAATCTAAAAGTAGGAAATGGAAAACAAACTCTGAGAAGCATAGGAAGAATCGATAACTTAGCAATTAGAGAAGGCGATTGTGATAACAATAAAAGAGAATTCATGACTAATGAATAAGAGAAACTACAAGGAAATTAGGAAAATAGTTCTAACACCTGTAAAATTACCTACAAACTGGAGCTTAATAGTTTGATCAACTATGTAAACCCTAACCGTGTATAAGGTATTCAATAGCTCTATGAAAAGGGAACTACAATAATTCCTTCGAATATAAAGACAATAACCTTGACATTATCAAAAATAATAATACTTTGTTAACTTTGAGAGAATGTATGTTTGTTTTAAAACTGGGTCATAAATTCCAATATTGGTAAATGGACAGTTGACGTACAAGAGCACAATTGTCGAAAGGAGTAGGGGTAACCATAAATATTATTTAGCATTGGAAGTGACTCACCACCATTGCATTGACTAATACTTTAAACCAGGGGTCTATTTAACTCATATATGCGTACATGTGTCCAGATAATTGGAATTCGTGTCAATCACCTAGCTCATCACACATTTGGAGTAAAGAGGGTAATCAAGTTCACTTTGAAGAATACTAAACATAACTCCATTATTAAATCAAAAATTAAGATGGAGGACTACATATAAGCTATCAATGGCCATATAAGTATAGCTACAAAAAAAACTATAACCATAGATCCACTCAGTGACTTATATGTAGATTGTTACTGTAAAGATGGGATGACATATCAAATAACGTCGTCAAAATTACCACAATTACAAAAGAGGAAGAAAACAAGTTACTATTTTGGAGAATAATATTGCAAATAGGTAGATTAACACACACATGTACTCGTGAAAATCCTACAATATTTAGATAGAAGTTTTATAACAAGAACAATCAATAACACTTAAACTTAATCTTAATGTTATTTTATGCAACCTTATTCAAAATGGTGTGATGCTCCAAAGTAAAAGTTTATATAAATTACAATTATCTATAAACATTAAAAACGATATAATGCCAACTTGCTTCAATTTTTATTAAACATAAGAAACTGATTTAACACAACCTGTTAATTTTAAACAATATCGCAAGTTATTAATTTAAACATTTGAATATACTATATGGAATACAAATGGATTGATGCTCACCAAATAAACTTTGTTACAGTTTTCGATCTACTAATATACACAATTTGTTTTCACACTTACAAGTTGGAGTATCTTACAACATCTAAGTGATGACAATGAACATTTACAATACTTCTCGTTGTGAGCTGATTCAAGTGATTATAACACAAAAAAAATTCAAAACATGTGATGATAGAGGACGTTTGGTATACTTCTTCTTGCAAGATGGTGGGATTTGAAATTCAACAACCCTAGATAAATATGAACACAATTGGATTTTAGAGGATGATTTTGTGGGATGTGAGAGGCCAATACTACCAAATAGCACCACCTTCACTTCCTTTAGAACCTGCGAACTATGAAAGGAAAGGAATATCAAGAGATATCTAGAGCATTGAGAAGAAATAAAATGGGTGGTCATCCATATTATCTAGAGGACCTGCAACTTATTGGATATGTGCCTCTCTTCCTCCCCCAATTCCAAATTATGGGTGTGTGTAGGGTAGCCTCTACCCTCATAGTTACTCTTTCCTAGTTCATCTTAGATGTCATCATCTATTCTTCATCCATTTTTTCTACATTCTATTCATGAAAACTGTAACAAAAAAGCACACCAAAAATTT
This sequence comes from Pseudotsuga menziesii, assembly GCA_001517045.1. Taxonomy (NCBI): domain Eukaryota; kingdom Viridiplantae; phylum Streptophyta; class Pinopsida; order Pinales; family Pinaceae; genus Pseudotsuga; species Pseudotsuga menziesii. Next base: position 1,543,504 of record LPNX010135098.1, on the reverse strand, counting down.
TGAAGACCACCAAAGTCAGATTTTTGTTTCGATCTATTGCTTGTTTGTTTTAATTCAGCCTATTTCCTTTCAAGAAAACATTCACCTTTGTTTTTCTCTATAGTAACTAGTTCATACTTGGGCTGTACTCAAGAGAAGAGCAATGCCTCTTAGAGCATATGTTGAAAATCAACAAGCAATATTATTACCTGATTGGTGATGTTATTGTTGAGCTATATTCGATCTAGTTAAACAAAACAAGATCATGATTTACAAAATCTATGGCAATGGATACTTACATTATCCTCCTATTGGACCGATTTCTCAATATATGTCTCTTTCTTCCCTTTCAGGAAATAGATTTGCTCAATGTAGGAAAAGTATTGTGTGCCATTATGTAGGGGTCACATGATTGATTGATTTTATGATTCTTTTGTAGAAATTGGAATTCATATAGATATTAGCCTTACCCATATAAATATTCCATTTATTTCCATTATGATTTATATATAAGAGATTGAGCTAATTGGCGTCATTATTCCATAATAGGATAACACAGGTACGGTTTAATCATAATGGCATGTAATAGTACATTTTCTATTGAGGAAACGAGAAACAAACCCTGAGAAGCATAACAAGAATTGATAACCAAGCAAATACAGAAGACAACTTCATAACAATAAAAGAAAATTCCTAACTAATGAATAAGAGAAAATGTAAGGAAACTGAGAAAATAGTTTCAACCTCTAGAAAATTACTTGCAAACTAGAGCTTAATAGTTTTATCGACTATGTAAACCCTAACTGCATATAAGGTATTCAATAGATCTGTGAAAAGGGAACTATAATAATTCCTTCCAAGAGAAATACAATAACCTTGCTATTAGCACATCAAAATATAAGAACTAATTATGCCTTCCTCTTCATACCATAATGAAAATACAAAGGAAATGGTACACTCTATGGAGTTATGTATGACTCTATGGATGGAATGGGTGATACAAGATATTATATCTCCTTTGTTTTTCTATAATATCCACTTCTCAATGATTTTTTCTCAACTATGGAATAATACAATACCTTAAAAGAATGGAACCCCTTCTTCTCTTGACGACATGGTATTTAACATAGCTTGAAAACCATTTAGGGTTAATTTTAGAGATTTTAACAAGCCCCAAATCCTGATTAGGGTTAGGATTTTGGATCTTGAATATTCTTGAAATTACACACTTGACTAGATCCACATGTGCGATAAATAAGAGCTGACGTGGAATTTGCTCGGTGCCATGGTGGTTAAGTATTGGATAAGTCAACTTGTGAGAGGCATAACTTCTTCATACAAATTCATATTTATGTGATTCTTGCATGGTTGGAAACATATTGATGGGTATAATGAGAGAAATACCATGTGGTTGTTTTTTGTGTGAAATTGACATTTAAAACCTAAAAATGGCCTCATAATGTTTCAGATGGGTTTTCTGACCCCAAATCTAAAAATGAGACTTGCCCCTTAAATGGGCCCTACATGTCAATTCTTCCAGTATTCTAACCTTGAAAGCTATAAATAGGTGAGAAATTATATATTGACCCATTTTGGAACATATATAAATATCTTTATACAACTCCTATCAAATTTCACATGATTTACTATAAACACAACCAATAACAAATGATAAGTAAAACATGGTCATGGAATCCCATCGCCTGATCTTAGAAGTGGACACACACACACACACACACACACACACACGCACACACACACATATATTTATTTAGTTTTTTTTTTGTTCCTTTTTGTTTTGTTTTTTGTTTTTCTGACTTACTCCAATTTAGGTATTCTTAAGAATCTTGATACTATTGTTTGGGTAAGGGAACAACTTTCATGCACTATCCATGTAAGTTAGGGATGCAAAACAAATGTGGAACACGTTCAACAAATAGTCACCCTAGCTCCACGGACCACTCCTACCACATAAATATATAAGGTTAAAATTAGGGATTTATAATATGACTAATATAGAGTAAGCCAAACAACACATATACATCTTAAGAAAAGGAAATAAAAATCTCAACACTTCAAGAGAGGATACCTTCGACAAAAAATATATATACAAGTAATATATATTAAAACACACCAAATCAAGAATTGTTACTAAGAAAAAAAATAAACCTTGGAATAAAATACAATACAATTTGTGTTCAGTAATCACCTTAACCATAGAAAATGACACTTTATTAACTTTGACAGAATGTACGCCAGTTTTAAAACTAGGCCATAAATTCTAGTATTGGTAAATGGACAACTGGCGTACAAGAACACACTTGTCGCTAGGGGTAACCATAAATATAATATAACATTGGAAGTGACTCACCATAGTCGCATTGAGTAATACATTAAACCAAGGGCCTATTTAGCTCATATTTGCTTACATGTGTCTAGTCGATTGGACTCCATATCAATCACCTAGCTTGTCACACAATCAGAGTAAAGAGGGTAATTGAGTTCACTTCGAGAATCCTAATTATAACTCCATTATTAAATCAAAACTTAAAGTGGAGGACAATATACAACCTATTAATGACCAAATAAGTATAACTATAAAAAAAACAATTGGCCATTGTTCATGTATATGTAACTTCGGAATGTATTCACTTGTATTTCTTATGTATTGTAACATGATGTTTATTCTAGGATGTTTTTGTAATGTACTTGAGTCATGTCATGCCCCGACGTTACGATTGGGACGATCTATAATGTAAACAAGTCATGTCAAGTAATTGTGGGTAACCCTCCTATTGTCTAAGGGTTAAAGTCCTCATAGTTCCGGGGCACTAGGGTTATTAGACTCTCCTAGAGAGGTCGGCCCTAGTAGGGTTTTAGTCATGTCGGGATTAGTATAAATAGAGAGCTAGACTCTCTATTTAGTACACAACTCATACACACTCAAGTGTAGTGCATAGTTGAGGAAGGAGAAGACACTGGGGAGATAGAAAGAAGGTTACTGCTGTCGGGAGATCATCTTACTATTTTGGGGTTTTACTTTTGGTGCTGATTCTATCTTTGAGGAAGTTGCGGGGTTTTCTCCATTTATGGTTTCCCTGAGGAAAAACACTATGTTCATTGTCTCTTGTGTTTGATTGCTGTGTTTGTTGTTCTCTCAGTTAAAGATCCTAATGTTATACTAGCTTAATGCTAAAAATATAACATGGTATTAGAGCTAACCTAAGAAGAAGACACTATGCAGCTGTGGGAACTAGGGCTTCCTACTTTGTGGATATCTCTCCACAGTTTTTCAGCAAAAGAAGGTTGGAATAAATCTCCTCCTTAGGGCCCATCTTTTTGTCGAAGTAGAATCCAATTCTGAGGTTTTTCAGTTTTGGACCCGACATTGCTGCTAGAAATGAGAGCTTTTCACAGAAGAGGAATTTTTCAGTGAGCCCAGGCTTGAATTGATCTCCTCCCTAAAATCGAAGTTAGGGATCAATTTCAAAGCAATTGGTTGGACAGAACTCTGGAAAAGAAAAACCCTAATCTGCTTCTGAACCAACACTATAGAATTTCAGCTACAAATCCAGATCCGACATCTTGAACTGGTAAGATCTAAATCTTTTGTATTTCCATTTGAGGTTCTTAGTTATGATGTCTCATCATACCAAGCTTGATGAAAAGATTGAGGGAGCTGATAACTTTCGAGCCTGGAAGTATAGGATCTCCCTGGTCCTGGAAGAGAATGAGTTGGACTCCTACATCAATGAGGAGGTTCCAGTTCCACAGGGAGATGAGGCTAAGGCCTTACACAAGAAGAAGATGGTTATGGCAAAGAGAATCATTGCTGATTCTATCAAGGATCATCTCATACCACAGGTGTCCTCCCTAAAGACACCTAAAGCTATGTTTGATGCCCTAACCAAATTGTTTGAAGGGAAGAACATAAACTGGAAGATGACTCTAAGAAACCAACTGAAGAATGTGAAGATTCAGAATGCAGAAACCATCCAATCTTACTTCACAAGAGTTTCTCAAATGAAAGAACAACTGGAAGCAGTAGATGAAGAAGTGGAAAATGCTGAGATTGTAATGACCACCTTGAATGGTCTCCCTAGATCATGGGACTCCTTTATTCAAGGGATATGTGCCAGAAAGAAGTTAGTCAAGTTCAACAGACTATGGGAAGAATGCTCTCAAGAAGAAGCTAGGATAGCAACCATAGAAGAGAATATGGGAAGTGAATATCAAGCTCTCACAGTACATTCCAAGAAAACCAAAAGAAGTTCTCATCACTCCAGAGGTAAGGCATTTTTCTAAAACTAACTCTAGAAAAGATTTCTCTAGAGGCAGATGTTATACTTGTGATGAAGGAGGACACTTTGCAAAAGATTGTCCTAAAAGACAAAATAAGAAAAAGGGCAACAAGAAAATACATCATGCTCATGCTGCAGAGGATGATGAACCATCCAAGAAGAAAACCAGATATGAAAGTGAAGACTCTTCAAGTGATGAAGAATATGTCTTGATTTCTGCTCTCACGGGAAATATCACACATGGAAGCAATGATTGGCTTATAGACAGTGGGGCTTCCAAGCATAAGACAAGATTCAAAGAATCCTTTGTGAAACCTTCAGAACATGAATCACCTCACAAGGTGAAGCTTGGAGATGACTACCAATATCCAGTAAAAGGTAGTGGGGAATCTTCTTATAAACTAGACTTTGGAAAGTATATGAGGATGCAATATGTATTGTTTGTACTAGGACTCAAGAAGAACCTTCTCTCCATATCTGCATTAGATGCAAAAGGCATGAGGGTTGCATTCATAGATGTCCAAATCATCATGTGGCCAAAGGGAAAGACTATTAATGATGTAGTAGTGATTGGGAAACAAGAAGGAGGTCTATACAAATTGAAGGGCCATCCAGAACAAGCCTTGGTCCATGACATAGTAGAGCCAAATGAACTTTGGCATAGAAGGCTTGCACATGTGCATTACAGAGCACTACCAATTGCAAGCAAAGTTGTTGAAGGTCTTCCAGAAATTCAAGCAAAACATGATGGGGTCTGCAAAGGATGTGCGAAATGAAAGAATACAAAGAAGACATTTCCAAGTAGCGAAAGCAAAGCAAAAGGAGTCTTGGAAATCATCCACTCCGATGTATGCAGTCCTATGTCATCAAGCTCACTAAGTGGGTATGTATACTATGTTTCTTTTATTGATGAATTTTCTAGGAATACATGGATTTACTTCATGAAGAACAAAGATGAAGTATTCAGCAAGTTCAAGGAATTCAAAGCCTTGATTGAGAATCACACAGACAAGAAGATCAAGACCTTTCGATTAGACAATGGCAGAGAATTCACATCTAATGAATTCAAAGAGTTATGCAAAGAATCAGAGATTAAGAGGGAGTTGCCCACTCCTTATAATTCACAATAGAATGGGATTGCAGAAAGGAAGAATAGAACTATCATGGAAGCTGCAAGAGCAATGCTTCATGATCAAGATCTTCCTATGCATCTTTGGGCAGAAGCTTCTAGAACAATGGTGTATGTACAGAACCGTACTCCACATAGAGTACTCGAGAACAAGACTCCTGAATAAGTCTTCTACGGCAAGAAACCAAAAGTCATCCATCTCAGAATATTCGGCTGTCATGTGTACATACACATTCCAAAAGAAAAGAGAACAAAATTAGATCCTTCAGGAAATAAGGGTATATTTGTGGGATACTCTGAAAGCTCAAAGGCTTACAGAATATATTTCCTAGGATACAAGAAGATTTACATCAGCAGGGATGTGACATTTGATGAAGACACAACTTACAACAAATCCAGAAAGAAACCTGCTGAAGAATCTAAAGAAGCAGAAGCACCCAGAATTCATGATACAACCATGAATGAAGAAACTCAAGAAGAAGATCGAGAGTTTGAAGAACCACAAAGACCTGTAGATCCACCTCCAGAGAAGAATCCTCACACAATCCTCATAAGAGGAAACCTGCTTGGGTACGAGAACTTATCCAAGGTGCGGAAAGATATGGTGCTCCAGAAGAGAATCACAGAGAAAGAAAAAGGGCCAGATCCTACTCCGGGTATGTAGCATTACTATGTGATTTCATTAATAAAGAAACTTCCAGTTATGAAGAAGCGGGAGAACGGAAAGAATGGAAGGATTCTATGATCGAAGAATATCAATCTATCATGAAGAATGATGTTTGGGATGTTGTCCCAAGACCAGAAGGGAAGTCAATTGTAACTTCCAAATGGATTTACAAGATCAAGCATGCTACAGATGGTAGCATAGAGAAATATAAAGCAAGATTTTTTGCTCGGGGTTTCTCACAGAAAGAAGGAATAGATTATGAAGAAACCTTTGCACTTGTATCCAGATACACTTCCATCAGATTAGTACTTTCCCTAGATGCAGTGATGAAATGGAAGATACACCAAATGGATGTCAAGATTGCTTTCTTGAATGGTGTAGTGGAAGAGGAAGTGTATGTAGAGCAACCACTTGGTTTTGAGACACATGATAGAGAGTCTCATGTATGTAGATTGAAGAAATCCCTGTACGGTTTGAAACAGGCACCCAGGACTTGGTACAGCATAATTGATAGCTTTGTATCCAGTTTGGGATTTACCAAGAGTAAAGCAGATCCCAACCTTTACTACAAGGTTGAAGATGGAAATCCAGTGATGCTCCTACTATATGTAGATGATCTGTTTGTCATAGGTATGGATGGGTTGATTGCTGATACAAAGAGAAAGCTTGCTGCCAAGTTTGAAATGAAGGACTTGGGTATGATGCATTGTTTTCTAGGTATGGAGGTGTGGCAGAGTGCAGATGGAATCTCCCTTGGACAAGGGAAGTATGTAGTAGAGATCTTGAAAAGGTTTGGGATGATGGACTGCAAGGCTATGGCCACACCTATGGCATCAAACCTGAAGCTATTGAGTGATGCTTCATCAGAGTCGGTTGATGCTACGATGTATCGTTAGATGATTGGGTCCTTGATGTGCTTGACGAACACTAGACCAGATATTTGCTTTGATGTGAACACCTTAAGCTAGTTCTTGACATATCCGAGACATGTTCACTTGATTGTTGCAAAGCATATTCTGAGATACCTGAGAGGTACGGTTGATTATGGGCTCAAGTACGATACAAATCAGAAGATTAACCTGGAGGGTTATGTTGATTCAGATTGGGCAGGTAGTGCCATCGATAGGAAGAGCACTTCAGGATGTTGCTTCAGTATGGGATTAGGTGTGATCTCTTGGTTTAGCAGGAAGCAATCCTGTGTGGCACTGAGTACAGCTGAAGCAGAGTATGTCGCAGCTTGTTCAGCTAGTTGTGAGGGAGTATGGCTTAGGAAGCTACTGTCTGATTTATTTGATCTCCAGCTGGATGCTATTTGTATACACTGTGACAACCAAAGTTGTGTGAAGTTGTCAGAGAACCTAGTGTTCCATGACAAGTCAAAGAATATCGAGATCAAGTATCACTATATCAGGGATATGGTGCAGAGGGGAGCAGTGAAGCTCCAATATATTGCGACGGATGATTAGATAGCTGATGTGTTGACAAAGACATTGGCCAGAGTGAATTTTGAGTACTTCAGGGAGAAGCTTGGTGTTCTCCAGATCGAGGTCCCTTCCAAGAGGAAGTGACAAGTTCAGAAGCCATTCTGACGAGCAGATCAAATGTAAGGGCTGAGCCATTCTGTCATGGTGAGAGGATTGGTTCCTTCCATATCAGATATGAGTGCTGAGAAATTCTGATATGACTATAGGATTGGTTCCTACATGATCAGATCTAAGGGCTATTGTCATTCTTGGAATGGAGCTTCTTGTTGAGTTACCGGGAATACTTGGTCTTGGACTGAGGGCCTTTCTGAGACGATTATAAGATGTAGTCTTACATGATCAGATGTGAACACATGGCCATTCTGATGTGATTGAGGGATGTGTTCCCACTTGATCGGATATAAGGGATGTTTCCTTTCTAACGAGTAGGTCGGATGTGAGTGCCGACCATTCTGATGTAGGATTAGTTCCTACACAGATGTAAGGGCTATCGCCTTTCTGACGAGGAGGTCAGATGTGAGTGTCAGCCACTCTAATGTAGGACCAGATCCTACATAGATGTAAGGGCTACCGCCTTTCTGACAAGTAGGTCAGATGTGAGTGCCAGCCATTATGATGTGACTGTAGGATGAGGTCCTACATGATCAGATGTAAGGGCTACTGCCTTTCTGACGAGGATTTCAGATGTGAGTGCTGGTGATTCTGATGAGTAGGTCAGATGTAAGGGCTACTACCATTCTCTGAATGGAGGCACCTGGTCAGTTACCAGGAATCCTCAGTATAGGACTAAGCGCCTTTCTGACGAGTCAAGGTTAGATGTAAGTGCTATGCCTTTTTGACGAGTCAAGGTCAGATGTGAGTGCTGGCCATTCTGACTGGTCAGATGTAAGGGCTACCAAAGACCTACGAGGAGGTAGGCCTACACCCAGCATGAAAAAGGGCTGGCTTTGTAGAACTTCCTGTGATGAGAAGAATCTTGAGTTAGCACATATGATGATGACCCAGTGATGATCCAGATCGAGCTATGATCCAGATCCAATTATGATGTCTTCGAGATGATCCATATCGAGTGATGATTCAGATCCAGCAGTGATGATCCAGATCGAGCTATGATCCAGATCCAGTGATGATGACCTAGTGGTGATCCAGATCGAGTGATAATCCAGATCCAGTGATGGTGATCCAGATCCAGTGATGATCCAGATCAAGTGATGGTGATCCAGATCGAGTGATGATACAGATCTAGTGATGATCCAGATTGAGTATGATCCAGTGATGATGATCCAGATCCAGATGAAGATGATTTGAAGATGAAGATGACGAGAACTTGACGATGACCCAGGTGATACAGAGAAGAAGACTTGTGCTGAAAATTGTGTCCAGAGAATACCTTCCTAGTTAAGAGGGAGTGTTGATGTATATGTAACTTCAGAATGTATTCACTTGTATTTCTTATGTATTGTAACCCGATGTTTATTCCGGGATGTATTTGTAATGTAATTGAGTGATGTCATGCCCTGAAGTTTCGATCGAGAAGATCTATAATGTAAACAAGTCATGTCAATTCATTGTGGGTAGCCCTCCTATTGTCTAAGGGTTAAAGTCCTTGCAGTTCTGGGGCACTAGGGTTATTAGACTCTCGTAGAGAGGTCGGCCCTAGTAGGGTTTTAGTCATGTCAAGATTAATATAAATAGAGATCTATCCTCTCTTTTTAGTACACAACTCATACACACTCAAGTGTAGCGCATAGTTGAGGAAGGAGAAGACATTGGGGCTAGATAGAAAGAAGGTTACTGCTATTGGGAGATCATCTTACTGTTTTGGGGTTTTAATTTTGGTGCTGATTCTATCTCTGAGGAAGTTGCTGGGTTTTCTCCATTTATGGTTTCCCTGAGGAAAAACGCTGTGTTCATTGTCTCTTGTGTTTGATTGGTGTGCTTGTTGTTCTCTCAGTTAAAGATCCTAATGTTATACTAACTTAATGTAAAAAATCTAACACCCATTAGTTGTAGCTAGGGTGGTTGGGAGGAATGATTGTTATCCTCCCCACCTAGGCTCAATTCTTATAAGTGACATATATGCTCTTGTTGAGCCACTTTGTATGAGTGATTGATTGAACTATGTAATCTCGATTTTGGAGTTGAATTGTCATGACTTGTTGGCTTAACAAGTGGATTAGACCTCTAACAAATGGTGAACCACCTCCTTAACCCTTTAAAAAAAAACTATAACCATAGGTCCACTCTTGTGACTTATATGTAGATTGTTACCATAATGATGAGATGATTATCACAATTACAAAAGAGGAAGAAAACAAGTTACTATTTTTGGAGAATAATATTGCAAATAGGTATATTATCACATACATGTACTCATGAAAATCCTACAACACTTAGATAGAAGTTTTGTAACAAGAACAATCAATAACACTTAAACTTAGTGTTATTTTATGCCAACCTTATTCAAAATGGTGTGATGCTCAAAAGTAAAGATTGTCATAAATTATAATGATCTATAAACACTAAAATGATCTAAAGTCAACTTGTTATATTTTCTATTAAACATAATAATCCGATTTAACTCAAGCTGTTAATTTTAAACAATATTCCAAGCTATTAACTTAAGCAATTGAATATAATAAATGGAATACACAAGGGTGGATGCTCACTAAGTAAACTTTGTTACAGTTTTTTATCTAGTAATATACATTTTTTATCTAGTAATATACACTTTTTTTTCACACTTATAGGTTGGAGTATCTTACAACGTCTAAGTGATGATAGTGGATGTTTAGAATACTTATTGTTGCGAAATGATTCAAGTGACTATAGAAAAAACATAAAATCCAAAACAAGTGATGATAGTGGAGAATACTTCTCATTGTGAGATGGTGGGATTTGAAAGTCAACAACCCTAGCGAAATATGAACATAATTGGAGTGAAAAGTCCACTTTTTTGGGAAGTAAAAGTCGAATATTGTTGAATAACACCACATTGATTTCCTTCAAAACTTGTGAACTGCGAAAGGAAAGGAAGATCAGGAGATAGTTCGAGCATTGATAAGAATAGAAATGGGTGGTCATCCATATTATCCAAAGGACCTAAAACTACATGGATATGCCTAATCCCAAATTGTGGGTGTGTATGGGGTTTCCTATATCCTTGTAGTTACACTTATCTGGTTCATCTCAAGCGTCATCATCTATTCTTCATCCCTTTTTTCTGCATTCACATTCATTAAAACTGTGACAAACAAGCACAATCAAATGTTTGAAGACCACCAGAGTCATTTTTGTTCAGATTTGTTGCTTTTTTGTTTTAATTCATTTTTTTCCTTTCAAGAAAATATTTACCATTGTTTTTCTCTAGAGTAACTAGTTAATAATTGGGCTATATTTAAGAGAAGAGCAATGCCTCTTAGAGAATATGTTGGAAATCAACCTGCAATATTATTAGTTTCTTGGTGATGTGATTACTGAGCTATCTCCAATCTAGTCAAACAAAACAAGATTGGGATTTTACAAAATTAGGGGCAATGTATGCTTACATTATCCTACTCTTTGATCGATTTATAAGTATATGTCTCTTTCTTCCCTTTCAGAAAACATATTTACTCGTTGTAGGAAAAGTCTTGTGTGCCCTTCTATAGAGATCACATGATTAATTGCTTATGTGATTCTTTTGTATAATTTGGGATTCATATGGAGATTAGCCTTACCCATATCCGTATTTAATTTGTCGTCACTAATATTTATGTATAAGGAGATAGATCAAATTGACATCATTATTCCATAATAAGATATCATGAGTATGGTTTAATCATAATGGCATGTAATAGTACATTTTATTTCGAGTAAATGGGAAACATGACCTGAGAATCATATGAAGAATTAATAACTTATCAAATATAGAAGAAAAATGCGATAAAAATAAAAGAGAATTCCTACCTAATGAATAAGAGTAACTGTAAGGAAATTCAAACCTTTGGGAATTTACCTAGGTATTGGAGCTTTATATTTTGATAGATTATGTAAACCTTATCTACATATAAGGTATTTAGTAGCTCCGTGAAAATGGAAATACAATAATTCCTTCTAAGAGAAAGACAATAACCTTTCCATTAACACATCAAAATATAAGAGTTGACTATGCCTTGTTCTTCATATCATAATGCAAATACGAAGTAAAAGGTACTCTCTATGGAGTTAACTATGACTCTATGGAAAGAATGGATAATACATGATCTATTATCTCCTATTTTATGCTCTAATATTTAATCCCCAATGTTGTTTTCTCAACTATGAAATAATACAATACATCAAAAGAATGGAACCCCCTTCTTCTCCTGGCATCCTTGTATTTAAATTAGTTTGATAACTGTCTAGGGTTAACTTTAGGGTTTTTTGCATGCCCCAAATCCATATTAGGATTAGCGTTTTGGACCTTCTATAATTTTCTTGAAATTTCACATGTGTGAGAAACAAGAGTTCACGTGTAGTCCACTCGGTTCCATGGTGGTCAACTAGATAGTTCAACTTGCGGGAGGCATAAATTCTTCTTACAAAATTTGATTGAGGTGAGTCTTGAATCATTGGAAATGTATCAGTGTGTATAATGTAAAAAAAAAAAACTCCATTTTTGGGGGGGTAAAAACGATGTTTTAAACCTCAATGTGGACTCAAAAGGTTTCATATGGTTTTTTGACCCCAAATATGAAAGTGAGACCTGGCCCTTAATATTAATCTTGCACATTGATCTAGGGACTAAACATTAGTCTCATCAAAGATTAATCAACAAATAACTCATGAAATGGTGTATTCGGTCTACAGAATGAGTAGCCGCTCTGTATAATCAAATGAAAGAATGATGATACAATACAATGCCATGCTACAAGCATGAATGAATGAGAAATTCGAATCCTCAAGGAGGTCATTCGAATTGAATGAGTGAGTCTAGCGTAACTGAATGCCATAGTCAACACTCCAGTTAACCACTGATCAAAACCCTAATTGACTCAACTGAGCCCCAACTGAAGTTGAAGTGCAATAAATGACTTAGTCTCAACTGAAAGAGATCAGACACATGTCATAGCAAGCCAACCATCAAGTGCTAGCACTTCAATGACTCCAATGAACCCCAATGAGGTTAACTAAAGTTGAACTGAACATCAAAAGTTGGTGGAGGCACCCCTGTTGACTCCAATTCATTAATTAATCATTAAATAATCAATTAAATGAAAGGAGGCACCTTCACTGCCCTGTTAACTGATTGTAACCATCAATTAGCAATTATGTGCATTAATATCACTCAGATCACCCTCGGAGTGCTCCAGTTAGCCTCCCCAAATGTAGGAGAAGGATAAGTTAGCCTCCTTGACTGAAAGTAGGCATGGGTGTGACTGGATGATGTCAATTAATGCTCCACTGATGTCAATTTATGTCAATAATATTTAGGATAGTGGTTTAACAAGGCCAATTTGACCAGAAAGATTGTGTATGGTGGTAAATGTCTCCAACACCCCCCCTTAAGCTATACTCAGGAGGAGTTAGAAAACAAAATGCATAAAAAATGTTATGGCCCTGCCTCACAATGCTGAAACTGAAACAATGCTCAAAACAAACTAAGTCAGGAAAAGAGGGAAAACCTAGTGGGAAAAACCCCCCCTCAACCTGAACACTGAAAGTAGTCTGAATCACCCTGATGAACTCACCCCCAACAGTGAATGGAGGTAAGTGAACTTCTTTTTTGAAAATCTCTTGGTGAAGATGTCTGCAATCTGCTCATTAGTCGGGCAATATTGCAGAATGATAGTCTTGTCATGCACTAGCTCCCTGATGTAGTGCATGTGGATCTCTACATGCTTGGTCCTCAGCCTGGTAACTGGATCTATGGAAATATTAATAGCACTTTGATTATCACAAAATAGGACATTGGACAAAGTACTACCAAGATCAAACTCTGAAAGAATGCCTTGAAACCAAACTGCTTCGATGCAAGCATTCACCGCTCCTCGATACTCGGCCTTTGCTGAAGATAGTGCTATGGCAGCCTGCTTTTTGCTAGAACAAAAAATGGGGCCACCACCAAACATGAATACATATCTATAAGTAGACTTCCTATCAATAGAATCACCCACCCAATCGGAATCTGTGTATCCAACCAGCTCTAGCTCAGAGTCTACAGCATAGTGAATGCTGTAGGTCCTGGTTCCTTGAATATACTGGAGGATCCTCTTGGCTGCCTTCCAATGAATATCATGAGTCTGCTGCATATATATTTATACAACATTCATGGCATAACAAATACCAGGCTGAGAATGTGTCAAGTACAACAAGCTACCAATCAGCTGTCGATAGATAGTGTAGTCCATGGGAGGTGTGCTTTTTCCTTCTTCAAGGCTGATCCCTGAAAGGAAAGGGAATGGTGTAGGCCTACAATCAGCCATGTTAAACTTGAATAACAGGTATGAAATTTATTTTTATTGAGTGACCATAATCGCATCATAATTTTGCTCAATTTCGAGCCCCCAAAATTGTTTTAGAAGCCCCAAATCACTCATTTCAAAAGCATTGTGGAGAGCAATTTTGATGGCTGAAATGGAGGCAACTGTGCTACCTATGATCAGTAAGTCATCAAAATATAAAAAAATGATAATTATATGACCATCAGACTGCTGTAAATACACATTTGGATATGATCTACACCTTTGAAAGTTTTGCGAGAGAAGGAAGGCATCCATCTTAAAATACCACTTTCTTGGGGCATGTTTTAACCGATATAGTGACTTCTTTAGCTTGCAAACCAAAGATGGATCAGTGATGTATCCCTTAGGATACTTCATGTATATCTCCTCATGAATATCTCCATGCAGAAATGCTGACTTAACATCCATGTGATGCACTTCCCAGTGCTTGGATGCTGAAATTGCCAAAACAAGGCGGATGGAGTCCATTTTTGCAACCGGTGCAAAGGTCTCATGGTAGTCCACAACTTGGACCTAAGAGAAAGATTTTGCCACCAGCCTTGCCTTATATTTTTAGGTTCTTCCATCAGCAGCAACCTTGGTCTAAAACACCCACTTGCATTGAACCAATTTCCTTCCTGAAAGAAGAGAAACTAGCTCCCAAGTAGTGTTTTTCTGAAGAGAATTCATCTCTTCATCCATGGCAACTTGCCATCTCAGATCCTTTCGAGCATGATAGTAGGATTTTGGATTTGAAATAATAATCAAATAGCAAGTTTCATACATCAAATTATTAGGACAAGAGAGCACAATACCCGCTCTTTGGAAATCAGACTGGGTTCTCCTTGGATCATCCGGATTTCCAATGTTGTCTCCTGCAAAGGAGAGTGTCTGTCGGGCCCATGTAGGAAGATGATTTTGCACTTCAGGTTCTGATTCAGAATCTAATTATTGATGCACACTAATATCAGAAATCAGAGTATCTAAATCAGGGTCATCACCCCCAATTTCATTATCCAAATATTTAGTAGAGTGGGAAGGAAATTCAACAGTTTTCTCCTTCACTAGTTCCACCTCCTCAAGAGTCTCATCGAACTTGACATTTCTCTCGATGATGATCTGTTTGGTTTTTATATCTAGTAGATTGAAAACTTTAGATTCATTAGGATACCCAATAAACAGACATTCTATGCTTTGTGGTTGCAAAGCCCTTCTTTTATCAAGCGGAATCCGGGCCCATGCAATGGACCCAAACACCCGTAGGTTCGACACATCTGGCTTGTGTCCAAAGTATGATTCGAAAGGGGTATTCCCTTTCACGGATGAGTGTGGCACCCTATTCTGAATGTATGCTGCAGCATTCATGGACTCAGCCCACAAATTTGTAGCAAGCTTC
Organism: Pseudotsuga menziesii; assembly: GCA_001517045.1. Taxonomy (NCBI): domain Eukaryota; kingdom Viridiplantae; phylum Streptophyta; class Pinopsida; order Pinales; family Pinaceae; genus Pseudotsuga; species Pseudotsuga menziesii. The sequence continues at coordinate 1,528,084 of LPNX010135098.1, read as the reverse complement.
TTGGATTCTAACATACAGGCGGTCATCTCCTTGAGAGACCGATTCTTCCTTTCCGCTACTCCGTTTTGCTGGGGAGTGTAGGGGATTGAATGTTGGACCTGAAGACCACTTTGGGAGAATATGTGTAGAAAATGATTACTAACATACTCTCCTCCATTATCAGATCTCAAGATCTTGATCTTAAGCCTAGAGGCATTTTCGATCAAGGCCTTCAATTCAGAAAATTTTTCACATACTTCAAACTTCTTTTTGAGAAAGAAGACCCATGTGTACCTTGAAAAATCATCAATAAAATTAAGAAGATACCTTGATCCATTCATGGATGTGACAGGCATCATACCACTGATATCAGAATGTATCAGCCCCAATATACATGTATCTCGGTTTGCCTTCCCCCGACCGAACTTGTGCTCAGGGTGTTTTCCAATCACACAACCCTTGCAAATTCTCGTGGTTGCCTTGATGACCAGGAGGCCTTCAACCATGGATTTTTTCTGTAATTGCTGCAAATATTTGAAATTAATATGGCCAAACCTCTCATTCCATAGCCTACTAGCCTCATTTCCATGAGTTAGCAGAGCGGTGGGATTTGCATCCGCAACAAAGTGAGAGAACTCATAGGCTTTTGCATGATGGTTTGCAAGGCCTTTAGCAATGAGTTTCCCGGATGCAATTTCTGTTATCTCAACATCATTTGGGCTGAAAGAAACTCTCTTAGGCACTCCTACATGTTTCATTTGATAGACACTAAGGAGATTTGATTCTAGAGATGGTACATACAAAACATTTGAAAAAAATCCATTTTCAAGATCAACAGTACCTTGTCCTTCTGAAATGATGGTGGAGTCATCTCCCCTATGGATGGGGATGGATTTTCCGGTCTCCAAGGATGAAAAGGAGTCTCTTTCGGCCATCATGTGGTTCAAAGCTCTAGAATCAATAAAGAGTGCTTTGGACTTGGAAGTGCTTGCCATGAGGGCATGACCTTTTTCATGTTGTGGCTCCCGATCTTACTGAGCTCTTGTCCGAAAGCTCTCCAGAAGATTGATGTGATTTCTCTCAAGGAGAGAGGTTGCGTCATCAAGATTCTTCTTAATGTAGGCATGTTTATGGTGGAAGCCCTTCCCGCAATAAGAACACTTGACTTTTTCCTTGCCATGGTGCCCTTTTCCTTTGTTCTTCCTTGAGCTGAAAGATTCATCATGCTGCTGGTTTTCAACTCTAGGTTTAGGAGCATCAAATTTAGTTTTTGGGTTCTTCTGCTGCTTTCCTTTACCCTTCAGATCTTTGGGCCCCAAGACATGGAGGGCTTGATCACAGGAATATTTGGTGATCCCCATATGGACAAGCTTGTCATGTTTACTTGTTAGGGACTCAATGAAGGCATTGAGTGTAGGCATCTTCCATCCAAGGGTTGCGAGCTTCCCCGCACGGAATGTAGAAACAAAAACTGAATAATCAGCCCCAATATTGGAGAGTATGGCAAGGATGAGCTGATCATCCTCCTTCTCCACTTTGCATTGCTTCTAGAGTAAAACAATATGCTTGAACTTTGTGAGAAATTCATTCAGAGTATCAAAATTGGAGGGCTGGAGAGACATTAATTCATTTTTGAGCTAGTAAACCCTCAAGTCATCATGCTTTCCATATAGAGTTTCCAATTTGTCCCATATTTCTTTTGGAGTCTTCAATCCTGCAAGATGGAAAAGAAGATCCCGAGAAATAGAGAGGCATAAGAAACCGAAGGCTTCATCCTTCTTGTTCAAGAATCTTGATTTTTGTATGGCTGAACTGGGCTCATATTCAGTGTCCATGGTGACTCTAAAAAGTCCTCTGGAGCACAGCTGAATCTCCATATCACCTTTCCATGAGTGGAAATTGTATGGAGTCAAAAGATCTACTGAGGAGGCCATCTAGATCTGTTGGAGTGAATGCTTCACCTGTAGAAAACTTGAAAATCAAAATAGAAAGGGAAATGTAAGGTCGAACAGCCTGCACATTTTAGGCTTTCATCACACCTAGCATAGTCAATCAAGCAAGCTTGATCAACAAGTTCTTTACTTGGGGTATTAAGTGGTAAGCCTTAGTTTCTGGTGTAGTGCTGTATTTTTGAGCTATTGCTCAATTTTCATGCAGAAATCTGTCAAAAATCTTGTTTTTGAGAGATAGAGCTTTGTCCTGCCGTAAGCTCTGATACCATATTAATCTTGCACATTGATCTAGGGACTAAACATCAGTCTCATCAAATATTAATCAACAAATAACTCATGAAATGGTGTAATCGGTCTACAGAATGAGTAGCCGCTCTGTATAATCAGATGAAAGAATGATGATACAATACAATGTCATGCTACAAGCATGAATGAATGAGCAATTCGAATCCTCAAGGAGGTCATTCGAATTGAATGAGTGAGTCTAGCTTAACTGAATGTAAGCCATAGTCAACACTCCAGTTAACCACTGATCAAAACCCTAATTGACTCAACTAATCCCTAATTGAAGTCGGAGTGCAATAAATGACTAAGTCTCAACTGAAAGAGATCAGGCACATGTCATAGCAAGCCAACCATCAAGTGCTAGCACTTCAATGACTCCAATGAACCTCAATGAGGTTAACTAAAGTTGAATTGAACATCAAAAGCTGGTGGAGGTGCCCCTGTTGACTCCAGTTCATTAAATAATCAATTAAATGAAAGGAGGTGCCTTCACTACCCTGTTAACTTATTGTAACCACCAATTAGCAATTAGGTGCATTAATATCACTCAGATCACCCCCGGAGTGCTATAGTTAGCCTCCCCAAATGTAGGAGAAGGCTAAGTTATCCTCCTTGACTGAAGGTAGGCGTGGGTGTGACTGGATGATGTCAATTAATGCTCCACTGATGTCAATTTATGTCAATAATACTTAGGATAGTATTTTAACTAGGCCAATTTGACCAAAAAGAGTGTGTATGGTGGTAAATGTCTCCACACTTAAATGGCCCTAAAATCCAATTAATCCAATATTTTTGTCCCAAAATATCCAAATAGGTTACAAATTAAATATAGATCCATTTCAAATCATATATAAATATCTTGATACAACTCTAGTCAATTTTCACAGGATTTACTACACACAAAAAAACTAGTAATTAAACATGGTCATGGAATTCCACTTTCCCTTCTCAGAAGTGGAAAAATATATTTTTATGACTCACACCAATTAGGTATTATTAAGAAGCTTGATACTATTCTTTATACACGGGAATAACTTACATGCACTCTTTGTGTAAGTTAGGGATTCAAATTGAGTGTAAAAGACGTTCAACAGATAGTTTCCCTAGCTCAATGGACCACCCCTGCCACAAAAATATATAAGATTAAAATTATGGATTTATATAATGGCTAGTATAGAGTAACCCAAACAATGCATATATTTATTAAGAAAAGGAAATAAAAATCTTAACACTTCACCAGAGGATACCTTTGACAAAAAAAGTATACCTATAATATACAAGAAAACACACCAAATCATGAATTGTTACTAGGAAAAAACAAAGAAACAAACAACCCTTGGAATAAAATACAAGATAACTTGTATTTAGTAATCACCCTAACCATAGTATATAATTAATAAATGGAGTGAACGTTGTAGACAAATCCATCTTCCAGGTCGCCCACAACTAAATATAATGCAATTTTTTCCAGAGGTTGAAAGTCCACCAATTCGGTAACTAAATAATTAATGTCTTGAATTTAATCTAAAAGAAGGAAATGGGAAACAAACCCTAAGAAGTGTATGAAGAAATTATAACTTAGCAAATAAAGAAGACAATTGTGATAACAATAAAAGAGAAATTTTGCCTAATGAATAAGAGCATTTGTAAGGAAATAGAGAAAATAGTTTCAACCCCTGGAAAATTGCCTACGAATTGGAGCTTAATAGTTTGATCAACTATGTAAACTCTAACTGCATATAAGGTATTCAATAGCTTTATGAAAAGGGAACTATGGAAATTTATTTCCAAGAGAAAGACATGAACCTTTCCTTTAGCCAAACCAATGATACTTTGTTAACTTTGAGAGAACATTTATTGGTTTTAAAAGTAGGCCATAAATTCTAGTACTTGTAAATGGATAGTTGGCGTATGAGAGCACACTTGTCTCAGGGAGTAGGGATAAACATAAATATGTGTTAGCATTGGAAGTGACTCACCATCGTCTCATTGACTAATACATTAAACCAGGGCATCCTTATCTCATATATGCTTACATGTGTCTAGTCGATTGGACTCCATATCAGTCACTTAGCTCCTCACACATTTGGATTAAAGAGGGTGATTGAGTTCACTTCAAGAATTATGAACATAACTCCTTTATTAAATCAAAACTTAAGGTGGAGGACTATGTCCAAAACCTATGAAAGTGTAACTATAAAAAAATTATAAGCATAGATCCACTCCTTAACTTATATGTATATTATTACCATAAGGATGGGATGATACTTTAAATAACCTTGTCACACTTATGAACAATACAAAAGAGGAAGAAAACAAGATAACATTTTAGAGAATAATATTGCAAATAGGTAGATTAATGCATACATGTACTCATGAAAATCATATAACACTTAGATAGAAGTTTTATAACAAGAACAATCAATGACACTTAAACTCAGTGTTATTTTATGCCAACCTTATTCAAAATGGTGTGATTCTCCAAAGTAAAGATTTACATAAATTACAATGATCTATAAACACTAAAAACGATCTAATGTCAACTTGCTACATTTTCTATTAAACATAAGAATTCGATTTAACTCAAGTTGTTAATTTAAATAATATAAAAATCTATTAATTTAAACAATTGAATATAATAAATGAAATACACAAGGGTGGATGCTCACCAAGTAAACTTTGTTACAGTTTCCTATCTAGTAAAATACACAATTTTTTTTCACACTTACATTTTGAGTATCTTACAAACTCTAAGTGATCATAGAGGACATTTGGAATATTTCTTGTTGCGAGATGATTTAAGTGATTATAACTAAAAAAAATAAAAAACATGTGATGATAGAAAATGTTTAGAATACTTATTGTTGTGAGATAGTGGGATTTGAAAGTCAACAACCCTAGATATGTTAGAAAAGCATGATCATAGAGCAATAGAATAAAACAAGATGCAGAAGTAAAACACATAAACCCAACATAAGAGAGACACTAGTATAACGTGGTTCACCCAAGATGGGCTACATCTAAACCAAGATTTTCAGTCCTTTCTATTATACCATCCAACAAAATGAAGGGATACAACATGTATCGCATCCACTACAACTTCATCTTCACTCTCTCACAGTTTCTCTTAGACTCAGTCTTTTCATCACAATACATACCCATAATACAATGCCTTCCTTTGAAAGAGGGATTACCAAGGGCTACCCAATACCATGGGCCCGTATACCATTGTCTAATAACAAAAAAACCATAAAAATTATTTTGGGTGCTTCACCCCTGAACCCCCTTTATCAAGGGTCTATTGGCCCCTTGACCCCCCAGAAGGGAGGGATGGTCTCCCTCGCAAACCCTCGCTAGGAGGTGTGTACAGTCCACCTAAAAAGCATATAAAATTGGGGCACAAATATGACTAAGTAATAAGATCTCTGAATTTGGAAGATCAAGATCCACAACCAACAAGATAAATATAAACACAATTGGAGTGCGAATTATTCTTTTGTGGGAAGTGAATAGCCAATATTTCCAACTAACACCACTTTCACCTTAGAAGCTGTGAATTGTGAAAGTAAAGGAATACTACGAGATAGTTGGAGTATCGAGAAGAACCAAAATGGATGTTCATTTATATAGTCTAGAGAACTTGCAATTGACTAGATATGTGCCTCCCCCCCCCAATCCCAGATTGTGAGTGTGCATAAGGTTTCCGCTATCCTCGTAGTTACTCTCATCTAGTTCATCTCGGGTGTCATAATATATTCTTCATCCTTTTTTTTGCATTTGTATTCATGAAAACTGTGACAAACAAGCACATTCAAATGTGTGAAGGCCACCAAAGTCATATTTCTGTTCATATTTTTTGCGTGTTTGTTTTAATTCGGTCTATTTCCTTTCAAGAAAATGTTCATCATTGTTTTTCTCTGTAGTAACTAGTTCATACTTGGGCTATATTCAACAGAATGGTGATGCCTCTTAAAGCATATGTTGAAAATAAACATGCAATATTATTACTTTCGTGGTGATGTGATTGCTGAACTATCTCTAATCAAGTCAAACAAAACATTAAGATCGGGATTTTGCAAAAATCAGGGCAATGTATGCTTAGATTATCCTACTGTTGGGCTGGTTTCATAATAGGTTTCTCTTTCTTCCCTTAAGAAAACATATTTCCTCGACATAAGAAAATTCTTGTGTGCCCTTCTATACGAATCACATGATTGATTGCTTCTATGATTCTTTTATAGAATATGGGATTCATATGGATATTAGCCTTACCCATAGTAGTATTCCATTTAATATCACTGGGTTTTTAGTATAAGGAGATATAGCTAATTGACATCATTATTCCATGGCATGATAACGTAGGTACGATTTAATAATAATGGAATTTAATAGTGCATTTATTTTGAGGAAATGAGGAACAAACCCTACGAAGAGTAGGAAGAATTGTTAACTTAGAAAATATAGAAGAAAACTACTATAACAATAAAAGATAATGCCTACTTAATGAATAAGAGCAATTGTAAGGAAACGGGGAAAATAGTTCCATCCCCTGGAAAATTACTTACAAACCGAAGCTTAATAGTTTGATCGGCTATGTAAACCTCAACTACATATAAGGTATTTAGTAGCTCAATTAAAACGAAACTACAATAATTCATTCTAAGAGAAAGAAAATAACATTTCCATTATAAAATTAAAATATAAGAGTTGACTATGCCTTGCTCTTCATATCATAATGAAAATAAAAATGAAATGGTACTCTCTATGGAGTTATGCTACGCAAAATTTTAAAAATATTGTAACTTAAGGAGAAGAATCTCTACTATCTTGATTGATAACCAACTTAACCAATTATGAAAGTAGACCTTGGAATCTATTAGTCATCATCTCTACTATCAACAACAATAGTTTGGGGGACATCTCTCCGCACAACCAAACCTCTAGTATAAGTTGATGCCCCGATCCCTCAACAATTAATTCTATGGAAGACCAGGTAAGAATTTATTCTATTTTCTATCAACCTTAGTACAATGATGCCTCCTCCTTATCCTCCCCATCAAACATGTGAACTTGCAAAAAAACAAAAAACCAACATAAAACAAACAAAAAAATAGCCCCAAAATCACCCAACAAGACCAAAGCCCTTTCTCCTTTGTCTTCCCCCCTTGTTATTACTTAATTTTCTAATTTTAATCAATTTCTTAATTTTTCATGATTGACACCACTTTTGCTCCATGCACCTAATACCAATATAAGGTTAAGTAACCCATTTAATAACTAATCTAAATTAAATTACAATGCACATATTCCCTTTTTATTTATATATATTAATTGAATTTTACTAATACCTTATGCTAATCATACTTGTACTAATGTCATTGAATAATTATCCCAACTAACATTGGAGTGTGGTTGGAGTGTTACATAAGTTAAACCCTTTAATAAAATTCATCTCAAAGTTATAACCCTATAGAAACAATTACAAGACTCACTCGATCGGATATATAGATAATTAGTACCATTGTGAGGATGAGATATTTATATGTGTGGCCATCACATAGAAATTTCCCACCATCACTAATACAAGCATAGTCCCTTAAATTACGACATCTTGATTGATATTCTAGGTTCCTAAATTTAGCATCAATCTCATTGCACACTCATGCATAAATCAATAAAATCGATGAACAAATAAATAGATAATAATAAATAAAAGTACAACACTCCATCCTTCCTTACTCATTTCATCTTGAGAATCATACCATATACTACCTTCATAGTCTTCCTCTCCAAAACTCTAGATGGTCTCACTCACCATGACGTGGGACCTTTACTGTAACTTGTGCATGGATCATACAGTATACATAAAAAGTTTTTGTGGCATAGGAACCCTCCCAACTTTAGATAAATATGCGGTCTCATTAGAATAAAATGGAATTCGGGACTCATAAGGACTAGTCAACATATGGTTACTGATACACCAACCCCAACATCAAGATTATTGTACCCTAGGCATCACAAAAGGATATCCTATACTACCTCCCTATGCACCATTATTATAGCATGATTTTCCACACCTTATGCATCATGCCTTGATGGCCTACCCTTTTCCCTCTACATAATCACTATATTCCCCTTGCTCAATACATCCCTAATGCTCCAATGAAACCCTAATAAACTCATTTTTGTTGATACACACGAGTGAACATATATGCAACTCGTGTACATGCATATTTATCCATTTTGACCTATGTACATCGGATTTTTTTAATCCAAATCACGGTGGTTACGATCCTTGACCTTCCATATGCTGGAAAACGCTTCGATTCGACCCTCCATTTCCCATTTGAGGGCTATGTATTGAGCCATTGTGAAGCATTGGAGGAGGAGAAACTTTGAGATTAAGGAAACTATAGTAAAAATTTTCGCCATTGCCATTATCTTGAGTCTGCATCCTTTTATCCTTGATAGTATGAACTCCTTTGTGTTCATCTCCCAAGCTCTTCTTATCTTGTGAAGGAGGAACCCAATATTTCCTTATATGGAGGATTGAAGTGGTGGAGGCCCAGGTGGAGGAACTTGGTTTCTTGATTTCGACAAGTTGCTGACAGAGGTTATCAATTTGTACTTTTGTTTTTGAATTAATAAAATACTCTTTTCTCATCCAAATTCATGTGCAATGTTTATATTAATTTTCATGAGTATATTTTATTTATACATGTTTAATGGATTATGCTAGAATAGATGTTAACATTTCATATTATTTTATATGTTTGGATCCATTTGTTGTTGAGGACAAGTTGTAGGTTACATGCATTGGAACAAAATCTCAACCATGTTCTTCGTTGAATGTCTGGTTGAGGTATGGGCCCTATCCTTTGCTATTGGAATTTTAAATTTATATAGAATACTTGGGATTAGAGTTGATTTCTTGTGTCACTCCATCTATTGTGGTCTACCCCAAGCCATAGGAATATATTTTCCGTAATAAAATTGACGACTCCACTGGTGGCGGTTAGGAGGTGGCAGAGTTCCTTCTCCATTCACATATGAGTTCTTCCACTTGTGACGGTGTCAGGTGATCTCCATATATGAATACCCCTATGAGACTATAAACTTACATGGAGACAAGGACATGCCACTACCACTAGGGTCCGCATTAGGGGACATTGGTAAGATCAATTTTCGTATTGCAATATTTCATTTTTTTGTATTTTTTACTTAAGGAAAGCAATAAACATGTTTTTGGTGGTTTCATGTAATGACATTAAGATCATTTTCACAAACATGGGTCTGTACCGAACAGATGGATATCCATGACATTGGCATAGAGGTTGAGGAGAGGGCATGTCCAACAGTGATGCCAAGCGGACGCTACAAAATGTGCAGTTCAACTTGGCCCATTTGACCCACAAGATACCTATGGTGCAGTTTGAGGATTTGCCCAAGGCTATGTAGAGACATGTGGTTGGGGTACCTCATCCATGGGTTAGGTTGTTCAGGTGTCTAGCCAGCGTTGTAGTTTGTTACCGTGATACTCATCCAGGACCATAGTCATAGATTCCATGACTCTATTTGTATCAGTTGTGTATAATTTGAGGTCTAAAAGCCCCATTTTGTACTATGACACCATATTTTTTGGACTTTTATTCGAAATTGAAAAACTTATGGATACCAGTTTGAAAAATATATATGTGTATGAATGTATGAATGTGTATGGTAAAATTTCAAATTTGTAAAAACATTTTTCCACTTTTCTATAGTTTTCACCCCATATCATGGTGTACGGTCCTTTTTTGATGCAGTTTCATCGAGCCTTAGCATATTTTTAACATTTCCAAGCCTATTCGCGCCTTTTGAAGGTGTTATCACATATATTGTAGCTGGGCTACAATGATGCAACCGATTGATATTTTCTCTTTTTTAGAGCCAATTCTATTCTCTAGGGATACAAGATGGATCATTTTACAGTACGATCCACTCATAGCCTTCTTTAGTAGTAGATGCAGAGCATTCCCATGCCATGACTGAGATTTCCTATTTCATTAAGATGACCTTGTTGATGACATAGTCCATTCGAGTAGAGCAACAAAGATGGTACATAGTTGACAGGTTGGCACTTTAGGTAGATAAATGTTTATATTTGAGCAGATGTACAGATGGTATCTAGATTTATGTTGTCTCTATTGGTTATTTTAGTAGATGTTACTTGAAATTTATTAGCTTAATTTTGAAGTATTTTTCTTGAGTGACTTATGTTGTGAGTATATATTAATAATACATTTGGTCAGATTTTTCCATGAAATATTTCCACGTTTTGAACATTCGTGGATTAATAATTCATTTTTTTTTTATCATGGAGGAAAAGTCGTGGCAATATCGATGTTTTTAATTTTAGAGGAACTTTCATCTCTATATCGACAATACATGGCTATCTCTGCACACCCACCAAACCAATGCCAACTTTCAATGCGCGGGTCAACTCACACATTTTCAACACATTTTCTATAGTTGCGACAAGGGTATTGGTGATTGATTGAGCATGGATTGAGGTTGGATTTATTTATCAACCATATCCAAAACTAGAGAGATCAGTCATACTCTGCTTCTTCAATGGGTGACTCAACCGAAAAAAGAAGATCGACTAACCTTTAGAGGACAATATGGAACCTGTGGGAAACAACATGCCTTCCCTTTCCCTTGAAGAAGATGTTGCTGTCACAACTTTGGTTGGAATATGATGGAAATGAAAATGCAAATCAACGAGAGGAATTTGTGAACAATGATATGGACCATTCACCAACGAGTGATGAAGACCTAATTCATGCCAAATATTCTTTTGATGGTAGATTTTTTTTTCTTTATTTGATAAAATGGTACATTTCAAAGAACAATCTACCTTGTGGGAGGATTCCTTCAAAGTTAGAGACAAATTGTGCAGAATTAAGGATGTACAAATTATTGATTTGGTACATCATGTTACAGGTTTATAGAAAAGAATTATGGAAATTGAAAAAATAATTGTCCAGAAGGATCAACTTATTAAGGATCAATGTTCTAAATTTACCGTAGTTCTAGTAGAATCGATTTCTGACCTTGACAGATTGAAAGACATGTATCAGGCTCAAAAGAAAAAATATGAGGAAACTATAGGGAGATTTGAAAATGAGCTAAAAAATAGGCCAGCAGTTTTGAACATGCCACCACTAAAAACTGTATTTGGTAAGGAAGCAGAACTTCAACAATAATTGAAGCAGAAAAAAAACATTTATTGCAGGTTTGAAGGTTGAGTTTCAAAGGGCATTGAGAGAAATGATCAATAAACAACAAAATGAGACTGCAGAATGAAGCAAGATTCGAAAAATTGAATAAAACAATTAAAACAAAAATGAGTTGCTACAAAAAAAGAGAATTAAAAGGATTTCAGCAACTCTTGAGGCTAAAAATGTTGGAAGAGGAAAAAAATCAACAGTCAAGGGTAAACAAGTATGCACACCAGAAGAATCAATAGTCAAGGGTAAATAGGTCTACACACTGGAAGAATCAACAGTCAAGGGTAAATAGGTCTGCACACCAGAAGAATCAACAGTCAAGGGTAAACAGGTCTGCACACCAGAAGAATAAACAATCAAGGGTAAACAGGTCAGCACAACAAAAGAATCCAAAGTGGAGGTTAAAAATGCCATCACACCAAAACTTTTTGGTAGTACAAAACTAGGTGATGTAACTATGGAGAGCTTACTCCAATTTCAAAAGTCCTTGCAACAACGAGAGAAGACCTTGAATGAAGCTGCTTCAAAAATTAATGTTGTATAGTTTACATTTGGCTCATCAGATCCAATATTGAAGAAGAAGATAGAGGAGAAGGAGGCCGAAATTAGAGACCTTCACCAAAAAATATTGGAGAAGGGAAAAACACTACATTTGGGATGTGATAGTGAGATACAAGATTTGAAATCCCAAATTAAAGCTTTGCGGAATAAACCTGTGGCAGAAGCAATTTTGTATACTCCATCTGATAGCGATTTGAGGGCACAAGAACTCGAGAAGGAGGTATAATAGGTCAAGAGAAAATTAAGTGCAGTTCAATCTGACGTGAAGTGGACAGATGATGATCTTAAAAGAAAGGAAGATGAGCACTCAAATCGAAAAAATAATAATGTAGAGATGTTGAAGAAACTCCTAGAACAAAAATATAGATTGCATACAAAAGTGATAAATCTTGCAAACAAAGTGAAAGAGCAAGAAAAACAATTAAAACATATGGCCGATGAAGCTTCTGTAGAACTGGAGGGTTCTGGAAAAGGAAAGAGAAGCTATAGCGAATTTTATTATTATAAAAAAGAGGAATTGCAAAAACCTCCCAGACGTTCAAAATTGAACCCTTCACAACCCTTCCAAAGGTTCTAGCCCTTCCCAGAAGTGTAAAGTTAAAATTGTCCTTCAAAAAAAAATTAAAATTTGAATTTTACCCTTCTAATAAAGAAAGGCATAATTTATATCAACATTTCAAAAAAAGTGCAACTTTTGAAATTATCCATCCATATAAATTTCTCTTCTCTTTACATCCTCTTCTCTTTAAATCCTCATCTCATAGTCATAACTAAGGATTATTATGACTGCACATCCTCGCCTTATAATACAAATTGGGTCAAGGCCCAAAGACAACCATAAAACTTTAAATGTGTCAAGATGCCAAGAGTAAGATACAACTATACATCTTATATTAAATTTATCTTATAAGTCTTTAATTAATAGTATCAACTGAGATTTGACACATTGGATGGTTTTGATCTTCTTATCACGAGTCCTTACCAATGTGATTGCAAGGCATTCTTTGAAGGTGAAGTCCATAATTTTAGGTCTTCTTCCTCATTATCATGCCTTTTGGTAAGACAATAAAGAGGGTAGTGGCCTACATCAACATGGAAAATGTTTAAGGAATAGAGGTTATACACATTAATTTTTTTCATTCAATAATTTTAATTCCTACCGATGACTATCGATTCAGTGAACCGTGGACTGGTACAAAACACAACAAATTTTAGAGCCCCAAGCACTTAATTAAATACACCTATAACTTTCTCAAATCTAGCCATTAATAAACTTATTTTGGTATTCTGGTTCAATTTAAAAAGAGTGTTGAGACTTAGAAATACAGTGAGTTGCAAGGATTCAGTTGACTTAGGCCCCTCCATCACATACATGTATGCTTTCACAACAAGCGCTGAAAAACAATATTTGTTTTCTGCATTTTTTTGGTGAAAAGGTTTGGCTAATTTATACTTGTCAATTAAAGGACAATTATTTATATTTCCCTTCATCTCTGAAGGGTTGAGAGAATAAATGCCCTTCCAATTGAAATTAAGACCCACCCTTCAAATTTGATCACTGTACATAATATGGTGTACATTTGATGTCTATGTACTTACTAATATTGTTGTAATATAAATTGTCAGTATTTCTTGGCAATGCATATATTTTGATATAGTTAATGTGTTTCTAATGTGTAATACAAGTGTAATGTGTAATCCAAATGTGCATTTTCCCTATATCTAAGAGAGTTTAATGTGCAACCCATACTGAGAAGTGTGTATGCAAGTACAAATGATGAAATATATTCTTCGTAATATATTCTACAAATGAATTGACATATGAAATATTCTTGAAATATATTCTACAAATGAATTGACATATGAAATATTCTTGAAATATATTCTACAAATGAATTGACAGATCATCATTTCATGCTATATTGAATAAATTGCACTAAAACATAGACATAGCATCCTTTTCTACAAACTCTTATACTCATTTCTGTAAATTGTAAGATCTACAATAAAATCCAAGTCATCCAAAACAACAATTGATAGTATTTTCCTTTTTTTCATGGCTAGAACTAAAAATGCACACCAATTCCAATTGAAGTACATTGTAGGTATGGAATTTGGAAGTTTGCATACAAAAACCTAATTAGGGTAGTATAGCTTTAATTTCAAACATAAATTAAACTTCTATTGTGAAATAAGAATGCATCCAACATTTGAAATGAGAACAGAACAACTGTAAATGCTGGTTTCTTGTTGACGAGCATCATAGTTTGGAAACCAATCTCATGGCTCTACAAGTTTGTATCGTCTGTTTCTTTTTAATTATAATATAAATCATCATCGTTCCTTGCAGAAATTAATAAATGAGAACATAACATATATAATACATTCTGAGGAAAAAAACAAAGATAATGCAAAATATAACCAGATCGATACTCAAGAAAGTTTTAAAAGGGGCCCAAGACCATTTTTTATTATATTATGCTTTCATTATAGAGTAGAGGGATATTTTACAGTTGAATCAGTAACATCAAACAACTCCTTTAATAATAACTGTCCCTAGTACCTATTAAATTCTATTTATAGACCTCAAGGGTCGGATTGACCATGTTACAAGTGGATTTCATTTGAGTGAAACTGAAATGTGGATTCACCCACAAGCCAACCCGTCCTATGCTGTACTTTCCTGGCTTCAAACGAAGATACCTACTACTGTGGAACAAGGAAAACACGACAGTGCAACACAAGGGGGAAAACAGGGCTGAAGTGGACATGTTTCAACACCAGGGGTAGAAAGGGAGTAGAAGAGGAAGTTGCATTCTAGTTATCTGGATGGGAGATGCGAGTAGAGAAGAATTATAACAGAGATGCACAGTGCGTGAGAGGTATCTAAGGAGAAAAGGGAAATACCAATGAAATAAGAAAATGGTAAGGAAGAGAGAAATGCCACAGACAAATATGGCTCAGCGGAAAACAACATGCAATAACCATCTGATGTGGACAAATTAAAAGCTGGAATTGAAGAAATCAATCCTGCTATGCCACTGAGAGGGAATTCTTGGGTTGTTGAAGAGAGACAGGGTGTTGAATTAGTGTAGGAAAGACTTCACTGAGTGATGGGAAAGGAATTTCAAATGAACACAAAAACAATAAGATGGAATGGAACTACCAATGAAAGCCATCTAACTCGGATGAGACTGTCTCCAATTCTTTTCAATTCTACCCATTTCACTCATACTATCAGTGAACTCAAATTTGCACACATCTGCGGCCATACTGGACAAAAATTAATGAACATAGAGAATGGATTGAATACTGCATAGCCTATTGATAACAATGGCCCCTATTTATCAATCTTACATAAGAAGCAACATGATTGGTAATTGACTATAGCTACTAGGAAGGAATCCATGGGGTCAGGCCAAAACTAGATATGTGTACTGTGTTGGCCCTTAGAATAATTGAAAGATGGGAAAAAAGGTTAATCACGATGAAATGTTGAGTTCATGTTTGGGTGATGCAATCATTCTCAATTCCATCAAAATCTAACTTGATTCAGGTTCATCGAATCATAGAATTTGATGATTTGTTAAGTGACGTATTTGACAGTCTGTTGAAAGTTCAGAATATGACAGGTAGGGAAAAGAGAAAACTTCCATTTACAGGTTTATATGATTATATGACATATTTTACACTCAATACATTCAACACGTGTATGACAGTTTGAGGTATGGGAAAGTGAAATCAAGCATGTGCGTGGATTTTACTGAAGAAAGTCAATTTTGGATTGCTTTACTCAAATGCACGCCCAACATGAAAAAATTATGGTTTAGGGAAATTATACCAGCAAAAACATGCAAAAACTGCAAAAACTATTGTTTAGGGAAATTAGACCAAGACTAGGAGAAGATAAAAAATTGTCGAAGTATGGAATTATTGGTAAAATTTGCCTAACTTGCCTTAGGGAAATGCCCGCCACAGCGGATAGGATGATGATAAAAATACTATGAGAGTGTATATATCTATATTCTTGTATGGTGCATCCAACTATATAATTATCCTGACCAAAAAGTCTTTCCGTATGAAGATATCAATCTACCAAAAGTGCCTTTCAGCCATATTTGCACTGCTCCAGAAAAAAGCCCACCGAGGAGAGAGAAAGAAGCTCCAGAAGATGAAAGTGCTCTTGATAGATTCACCTTGTTGGCCTCTACCCATTGGCAATATCACTTTCCAAGTGTGAAGGAAAAATGAAATGACCTTGGTGACCTAGGGTTTGAAGAGAATCGGTTAAGTTTTAGACAAAGAGTTTGAGAGAACACTTGGAAATGCTTGCAAGGGGGTGTTCCATTGATGATAAAAATCATTAGATGATATGGACTTGTTCATTGTTGAAATGGATATCTAGCCATGCTCTTGGTTTTTCTTATGGTGACTAGATAAGGAAAATATCAACCTCGCAAAATAGAAGAAAAATCTTATTTTGCATACTAAAGACAGAAAAAATGGCTAAGTGTTGTAAAGGGGCTAAGTGATGCCCACATTAAGGTTGATGCCCACACTAAGGATGATGCCCGCATGGAATGGCATGGAATAGATGACTATGTGGCATGAAATTGAAATCATTGTTGCATTATGACATCGTTCTAGAGAAATACGACAAATTAGAGAAAATCAGGAAATTGGCCAAGTGTGGGAATATTGGTCCAAGTACCCTTAAGAGGATGCCCGCCACAAATGGTTTGTTGAGGAAAATACCCTCACCACATGGGGATATTGTAGGTTGTTGTTTTATCTACTCAACCATGGTCTCAGTTTGTCCAAAGAGACACTGAAGAAGAATTTATGGACCTGCCAAAACTATGGTTTAGGGAAATTAGACCAAGCGTAGGAGAAGATAAAAAATTGTCCAAGTATGAATTATTGGTAAAATATGCCTAAAAGGCCTTAGGGAAATTTCCTCCACAACTCATGGGTTGATGATAAAAATATTACGAGAGTGTATATCTCTAGAAACTTATATGGTGCATCCAACCATATAATTATCCTGACCAAAAAGTCTTTCAGGAAGAAGATATCAATCTGCCAAAAGTGCCTCTCAGCCATATTTGCACTGCTCCAAAAAAATTCCCACCGAGGAGAGAGAAAGAAGTTATAGAAGATGAAAGTGTTTTTTCTAGACTCACCTTGTTGAACTATACACATTGGGAATCTCACTTGCCAAGTTTGAAGGAAACATGAAATCACCTTGGTGACCTAGGGTTTGAAGAGAACCGGTTAAGTGTTAGACAAAGAGTTTGAGAGACCACTTGGAAATGCTCGCAAGGGGGTGTTCCATTGATGATAAAAATCATCAGATGATATGGTGCTATTCATTGTTGAAATGGATATCTAGCCATGCTCTTGGTTTTTCTTATGGTGACCAAATAAGGAAAATATCACCCTGGAAAAATAGAAGAAAAATCTTATTTTGCACACTAAAGATAGAAAAAATGGCTAAGTGTTGTAAATGGGATAAGTGATCCCGCATTAAGGTTGATGCCTGCACTAAGGATGATGCCTGCATGTCACCGCTAAAGTACCCCTAACTGTTAGAAGATAAATAAACAGTTTGTAAGAGAAACACAGATTACTCCTTTATAAGAATTTGTATTATCTAGAGGCTTGTCTTTAAAAACTGTGTTAGTATTGTTTTCAACTCAGTTGTAATTTTCTAGAAAGTAGAAAAGAAGCTTGTATTTTACTGATGCTAGGTATACTACTGATTTCTTTTGTCAAGTAGGGAAAGTTTCTTAGGGATGATCGGGGCTTACTTAGCTTAAAGCTAACACAGCGGGACTGAAGGCTCTTTACAGGTTTTAATAGGTAAGCATAAGTTCCAGTAAAAATAATATGTATATATTTAGATCAAGAAGATACTTCTCTAGCATAAATATGATGCTAGACTTAGAATGTTTAAATGCAGCTTGTTTCCATCAGAGCTAACGTTGATCTTTTTCAATCGTCACAACTCCATAAATATTTTACAACAAATACTGCATATGCATGGGTTGAAAAAGCATGATCAAATACTATCAAAATGACATCAAATAATTTGGATGATTAAGAATAGAATTTTAATGAACACTGGTATTCCCACTTACATTAATTATAATCTAGAGTTTAAATAGAAAGAATAAAGTTCACATCTTGATGCTTAGATCATTCAACAACGTTTGGTGTCTATCACATTTACCCTTGTTCTATGGTTTTATAAACGTTGTTTTCTCAATAAATAACCCAAAACCACTTTTACTGCTGTCTATTTACTCAATGTTTGGATGCTAGATTTACACTGAGATTCTTGTATGGGTCTATGGACTGCATTTGCTAGCATCCCCAAATACACATTGCATTAAAAGAAGTGGGTCAAGATTCTAATCCTAGTTGGAAGAATGCCATTTTAAACTCTTACAGTTTTTACTTTGATTCCTTCTTATTGTATCTTACACCTCAAATGTCGGTGTGCCTTTTAGCTATAAAATTATACATTTACACAAGTTTGTTTAGTAAAAACTTGAGATAATATTGTTGGCTTACAATAATATAGGAGATCTTGTTATAGCTTAGGTTCTAGTTAACATTTTACCTTCCAACTCTTAACAAATAAAAAGGTTACCTCGAGGAGTCATTAGATCTGCTTCTTAAAGTAGTTTATGGTTAAAACTTGTCCTTTACCTATGTTTGATAAAACAAGGTTAGCAAAAGACACTACCCTATCTTGATTTACAACAAAACCCTAAAAGAACAATCTTTTCTTATTATTAAGGTTGATAGATTGGCATCAAAATGATCATAGTACAATACATTATTAGAAATCAAAATATTATATTATATTAATGGTTAACAATTGATTCGTAAAATCTTAATACAGATTATAAACTGCATATAGGACTATTGAAATGATACCCACGAGGATGAAAAAAATTAAACCCTAGAGGGTATTAAAAGTAAAGAGTTTTGAGGCTACATCAGCAGTGACTTAAGGGATTGTGACAGAGCCCATACGGCCTGTGATGATGTAGAAACTTCAAGTTTTACTTTCAGCTAAAGCCGTAATGATACAAGTTCAACCACTGTCTTACTCAACGAGACTTGTAAAACAAATATAGGGTTTTTACTTGTCATGAATGTAATAGTTACTATTTCGTTTTACTGTTTTGTATAGTATATTTTTTGAACAGGCCCAAGCCTCAGCCGATATTTATAAAAGGCCTTTATACTTATTTTAATTTGTTTTTATCAAATTGTTACAGTGTTATTTTAATTTGATATCATGTAATTTAAAATGATTTACAATAAAATATGTTATTGGAAATTTTTACAGTGTTAACGAGTAAAATTAGTACTCTGTTTTTGCTCCAAAGGGTTATTATTTTGAATACCTACAGTCTAAAAAAAGATAGAATTTACAAGAATAAATTTGGTTTTGTTTTTCTATTTTTACTTTTTATAAATAATTAATTACAGCTGTTAAATTTTATGAAATAATTAAGAGTAAGATTCTGCAAGTTTGTAAATAAAGATAAAACCTGTCTTTCGTAAACCCTAGGTAAATTCTGGAGGTTTACAATAAAAATTTATTTACAGTATAGAATGTATAAATGTACTTTATTTTAAGAACTAAATAGTAATAGAGAAGTTAAAACCCTAAGCAATATTTTGTTTTACTGTTCCTATGTTTAATTATTTAACTTTATCTATTATGTTTAAAATAAATATTAAGACTAATATTTGTTCTATGATTAGTATAACTACTAATGAATATTATATAACTTCGGTTCTTTTCCTAAAATTAATTAATATAGATACTTTCAGTAGATAAATCATGTACTTCCATTTTATTGAATGAATCACATACAAACTATAAAAGAAATCATTTACACTTTTCATTCAGAGTTGATAAACAAATCATCACATCTACTTAATCAACCAACTGTACTAGAGTACTGCCTATACAAGGCATGAAAAAATAAAGTATGGTAATTTATTTCTATTTACTTTTCATTTATCAATAATACTACTGTTTTTAAAACATAATCTACATATCCCTAATTTATCAATACAAAATGCTCTTTTCTGTATAAACCCTGACAAGACAAAAACATACATATCTTTGAAAAACTAGTAAACATTTGCTGAAAATAGTAAATAAATTATAAATAACTTGAACAAATAAAAACATGTCAAATGATGAGGTGACAACAGCTTGAGGAGGCTGTTCTTCCCAACCAACTCCTGGACAAATCTTAGTCTGTACTTTCTTAGGACCCTCGAGCCTGTTTTCTGGTCCTCCTGGTAGAGTACTGGGTGAAGGGTGTATCCTTAAGACCTTCTGTCACTTGACTGGTCAAATTACAACAATAATCCAAACCTGCTCACATCAGTAAGAAACTTCAGCCTAATAACTACATAAGTTCAGTTCTCAGCAGTTACCCCTCAAACTTACTTCAATAAGTTCCCTCCATTGAATTTCTCATGTGCACTTCATTCACATTGAATGATCACAATTCCAGAATGAGCAGCCTCAGCTGTCTTCAATGGGAAGTTTTATAATAATGCCTAGGTCTTTTGGGTCAGTTTTTACTTAATGAGCCACCTGCTCCAATTCCACTTTCTTGGGGAATCATGACCACAAATATAGGGAAGTTGCCACCTGCAACAGTTAGAAGTAGTTTGAGGATGCTGCCACTTATCAGTATACTCTGCACCCAATCTCCCCCACCAAGTGACCAGACAACACTCTTTTAATAGCTCCCCTAAGCTGTTGTCTCATCATTTATTTATTTATTAATAAAATATTCTGAAATACTTTAATTATCCTTGACCCCCACTTGGTCATCAATTACAAACTTAGCATAAAATATAACATAATATTCCTCAATATCATTAAATTATTTTGCAAATTGGGGCATGTGACATACACACCCCCTTAATTTATAACATCGTCCTCAATGTTATTTATTCCTCGTCCTCAGAGTTCCCCTGAAATAGAATTGGATATGCATCCTGCATATGAATTTCCAATTCCCAGGTGGCTTCTTCTGGACTAAGGTGCTTCCATTGCACCTTCACTTGACCAATGGTGCAATTCCGAAGTGAGATCTCCCTCCTTTCGAGGATATAATCCGGTCCCACCAGAAAATCTCCTTCGGGTTCCATCTGCACATCATTCCAATTAATAACGTGAGTAGCATCATGCACATATTTTTTTAATGCAAAAATATGAAAAACATTATGAACTCTTAGATTTGGTGGTAGAGCTAACTGATATGCTACCTGTCCTATCTTGGACAATATTTCAAAAGGACCACAATAACGAGGTACTAGCTTAGCACAACTACCTAACCTTAGAGAACTCTTTTTAGGTCTCACCTTGATAAAAACATGTTCACCTACCTGGAACTCCTTTGGTGTTCATTTAAGGTATGCTTGGCTTTTTTGTTGATCTTGCGCAAATTTCAAATTACCTTGACCTGTTTTACAATTAGCTCCATCTCTTTTAATAATTCAGGTCTTAATACTAACATGTCCACTCGATTACTCCAAGAGATGGGAGTATTGCATTTCCTTCCATACAAAATTTCCAAAAGGACTAGCTTGATAATGATTATTGTAAGCAAATTCTACCAGGTGTAAATAATCTTTCCATTTACATGGCTACTCCTTTACATACATTCTGTGTAGATCCTCCAATACCTAATTTACTCATTCAGTCTGTCCATCAGTTTGAGGATGGAAAGAGGTACTAAAGTTTAAAGTAGTATTTAACACTTTAAACAAATATTTCCAAAAATTGCCTGTAAACTTAGGGTCTCGATATGAAATTATCACCTTCGGTATTCCATGCAATCGAAAAATTTGTTTGAAGAAAATATCAGCAATATTTGCAACATTGTAAGTAGTTTTTACAGGTATAAAATGGGCCTCTTTACTCAATTTATCAACAACTACCATTATTGATTCATTTAAGTTTTGATTTCTAGGTAGTCCCGTGATAAAATCAAGGCTAATTATCTCCCATTTCCAGCTAGGAATAGGCAATGGATGAAGTAGCCTAGTTGGATGCCGATGTTCAGTTTTTACTTGTTGAAATTCAAAGCACCTAGCAATATATTCTGCCAATTCATTTTTTATGTTTGGCCATAAATAATCCTTTCTTAGCATGGTTATGGTTTTTTGATAACCCAAATGCCATGAATAAGGATTTTTATGAATTTCGTTTAAAATTAACAGCTTAATCTTAGGCATATTAGGTACGTATAATCTATCTTTATACAATAATAATCCTTTTTCATTCAAGTTGTACCTTGTACTTAGACTTTCTATTAAATTTTCTCTTACCTTTGCTTGTAATTTCTGATAATTTTCATCTTGTTCTATCCCATCTTCTAGCTGTTCTTCCAAGTTTGTCTTATAAGTGCTGATGGCTGCTATAAAATTCATCTTTGCATTTCTACTTAATGCATCAGCAACCTTATTATCCTTTCCTTTAATATGTTGAATTTCGAAATCATATTCACTAAGAAAAGCTAGCCACCTAGCTTGCCTAGCATTCAAGTTAGGTTGATCCAACAGATATTTCAATCCTTTATTATCTGTCATTAGTGTAAACTTCCTTCCTATTAAATGATAACGCCACATTTTTAAAGCATGTATGACAGCAGCTAATTCTAAGTCATAGGTCACATAATTTTTCTCATGAACCTTCAGCTTCCTAGACTAATAAGGAATGTTGTTTCCCTCCTGAGTTAATACTCCACCTAAACTATAATTACATGCATCTGTACATACTATACAATCTTTATTAGGGTTAGCAATTCTTAGAATTGGTGCGGTGTTTAATAACGTTTTTAACGTTTTAAAACTATCTTCACACTTCTGATTCCAATCGAATTTCTTCCCCTTTTTCTGCAAAGAGGTTATAGGATTTGCAATTCTTGAAAACCCTTCAATGAATCTCCGATAATAACCAGTAATCCCCATGAATGATCAGACGTCAGTTACATCTTTTGGGACTGGCCAATTGTCAATTTCCTTTATCTTTTGGGGTCAATAGAAATTCCTTCTTTGGTCACCACATGACCCAAATACTAGATTTTATCTTTAAAGAAGTCACATTTATTGAATTTTGCAAAAATTTGATGTTCTCGTAACTCTTGTAGGACAATTTTTAAGTATTCTTTCTGTTCCTCTTCAGACTTTGAGTAAATTAAGATGTCGTCAATAAATAGGACCACAAATTTATCTAGATATTTGTGCATTACATTATTCGTCAGACACATAAAAACAACTGGGGAATTAGTAAGCCCGAATGGCATAACGACAAACTCATAATGTCCATATCGAGTCCTAAAATTTGTTTTAAAGATGTCTTTGTCCTTGATTCGGATCTAGTGGTATCCAGAATGTAAATCAATCTTTGAGAACACTGTTTCTCCACGTAGCTGATCAAACAGATCATCTATGTGGGGTAATGGGTATCTATTCTTGATAGTCATTTTATTTAGTTGATGATAATCTATACATAGTCATAGAGTTCCATCCTTCTTCTTAACAAATATGTCAGGTTCCCCCCAGGGAGACACACTGGGTCTAATGTAATTCTTATCAATGAGTTCTTTTAACTGCGACTTAAGTTCATTTAATTCCAGTATATTCATCTGATAAGGGGATTTTGAGCTGGGCATTGCACTAGGTACCAGCTCAATAGTAAAATATAATTCCTATTTCGGTGGTAGTCCCATAATTTCTTCCAGAAATACATCTGAATATTACCTTAGAATCGAAATATCTTCCAGTTTTAATTTATCTTTGTTGTTAGTATTTTCTTCATTAATTACTGTTATGGCAAAATCTTTACAGCCTTTCCTAACAACTCTCTTAAGATGCAAAGAAGAAATAAGCCTTACGGCTATTTTCCTAGGGATTCCCTTTACATTTATTAACTTTCCATCGTTATTTATGCAAGTGAAGGTTTTATCAAAGCAATTTAGGACCACCCTATGCCGTTCTAACCAATCCATACCAATTAACATATCATATGAACCTAAAGGTAACACATTGAGCTTAACAGAGGTTTCAAACTGATCCATAGTTACTACACAATTCTTAACAAAGCTACATACTTTTCTCTTTGCACCAGTAGCTAACTGAACTAACCAAGATATTGCAAATTTTTCAACTAAGAGCTTACACTTTTATACTAAACTAGGAGAAATATAGCTTAAACTAGATCTTGGATCGATCAAAATAGATATAGGTATTTGATTTATCTTACCTTCCACTTCCACCATGGAATTTTGATAGTCTGCTTGCCGGTTCTCCAATGCTGCGTTGATCTTGGGCATTGTACTCGCTAGATTACCAACAGTCATCTCCTCCTGTATTGTGTGTATGTTGCTAACAGTCTTCTTTCAATTGGGGCAAACTAATGCATAATGTGGATGATTACATTCCCAACACTTTATCGGTTCCTTTCATTCAAAATTCTTTGTGTAGTTGCTATGGTTGTTAGTAGATTATTTATTCCTTTGATTATTTGGATTGGTCTATTAATTACTTTTGTTCCCTTGAAAATTTTTACTAGGAAAATTTCTGGTGTTACTATTCTTAAAATTTTGATTAGGCACAAAATCTTTCTTTTTCTGTTGAAAGTTATTATTCCTTTTGTTCTTCCAGTTGGTCATACTTTCCTTTTTACGATTATGTTCATAACAAAAATTCGCTTTTCTCATTACTTCTTCTAAAGTTTTTAGATTTCCATACTCAATTCTGTCATTTATATGATAAGGTAAACAGTTGAGAAACCGTTGTACCTTAGGTTTCTCATCCACAATATACGAAACATATCTGAGTAGAATTAGAAATTTACTATTTAGTTCTTTCATATTCATTGTTCCCAATTTTAGCTCGTAAAATTCCTTATCCCTTTCTTCATAATACTATTCAGATAAAAATTTGTTCTTGAAATATTTCTTAAATGTACTCCAATTTATATTTTTCTCCTTTATACCTCTTACTCTTTTTAATTCCTACCACCATATATCCTGTTTTTCCTGTAAGATTATAAATAGCCATCCTAGCCTTCAATTGATTAGAGTAGTTATAAATTTGGAAGTATTTCTTCATCCTGGACAACTAGGATTCTGCTTCTTCCCCCTTTTTAGTTTCTCCATTAAAAGTTGGTGGTTGGATCTTCTTGAATTCCCCAGAGATTTCTTCGTAAGGTTTAAACTTTCTCTTCCTAGTTTGGTGATTATCTTCACTACTGTCACTAGTATAATGGAAGTTTTGTTTATGTGAATCATCATATACTTCAAAAGAATCATTATGCTGACTTGGGTTGAAAAAGCATGATCAAATACTATCAAAATGACATCAAATCATTTGGATGATTAATAATAGAATTCTAATGAACACTAGTATTCCTACTTACATTAATTATAATCTAGAGTTTAAAAAGAAAGAATAAAGTTCACATCTTGATTCTTAGATTATTCAACAACATTTGGTGTCTATCACATTTACCCTTGTTCTAGGGTTTTATAAACACTGTTTTCTGAATAAATAGCCCAAAACCACTTTTACTGTTGTCTATTTACTCAATGTTTGGATGCTAGATTTACATTGATATTCTTGTATGGGTATATGGATTACATTTACTAGCATCCCCAAATACACATTGCATTAAAAGAAGTGGGTTAAGATTCTAATCCTAGTTGGCAGAATGCATTTTTAAACTCTTAGAGTTTTTACTTTGATTCCTTCTTATTGTTTCTTACACCTCAAATGCCGGTGTACCTTTTAGCTATAAAATTATACATTTACCCAAGTTTGTTTAGTAAAAACTTGAGATAAGAATGCTGGTTTACAATAATATAGGAGATCTTGTTATAGCTTAGCTTCTAGTTAACATTTTACCTTCCAACGCTTAACAAATAAAAAGTTTACCTCGAGGAGTTATTAGATCTCCTTCATAAATTAGTTTATGGTTAAAACTTGTCCTTTACCTATGTTTGATAAAACAAGGTTAGCAAAAGACACTACCATATCTTGATTTACAACAAAACCCTAAAAGAACAATCTTTTCTTAATACTATGGTTGATAGAAATGGCATCGAAATGATCATAGTACAATACATTATTAGAAATCAAAATATGATATTATTTTAATGATTAACGTTTGATTTGTAAAATATTAATACAGATTATAAACTGCATACAGGACTATTAAAATGATACCCATGAGGTAGGAAAATATCGGTGGACACATGGAGGTGTAAAAGCGATTGGTTAAGTTGACTTTAAGTTTTTCCCTAACCCTTCATTTACGAGAGAGCGGGTTCCTTTGACTATGTGCGGCTGAGTTACGAGCTCATGGCTTCCATGACTCTGCAATAGCTTTTGAATGTAGACTGCCTTCAACAAGAAAGATTGTGAGTTGTTTAGTGAGGACATAAGGTAAAAATTTTCAAAGCTTAAAGGATGCTGTGGAGTGTTGTGAGTGTAGAACTATTTTTATTCACTGATTCAAGAACCGTGAGTTGGTGTTCAAGACAGAAAAATGGTGGACAAAGATTTGTAAAGGAGAGCTCTTCGTTCTATCTGGAATGTTGCTTGTTTTCCTTTAGATTTGTGACTCGGTGTCTTCTTGACTTCCGGCGAGGTGCCATTAAGTGGTCTTAGGTGGCTGGTTTCCACGACTTCAATCAAACTGAAACGCTATCAGGTAAAGACCCAAACCAAGTTTTTAATTGAAGTATATTTTGAAATTGTTTAATTTTTTAAAATATTTGTGACCAATGGGTGGTTACTCTGTGTAGGTCCTCCTCACATCTATGTAGGTTGGAATCGATCTTGATCCTTTAAATTCTAACTATGCCAAATTCTGGTAAGCCTCGGTTGCACTGAGGGTTTTCTCCCATGTTGTTATTAAGGTGGTTGTAAGGGTGGAAATACTTCGTTGCCGGTTATGGACTCGGCCTGGGTTTTTCTTGTTAGGTTTTTACTTATTGTTGTTTGATTTCCTATGACTCTTAAACCCTAGAGGGTATTAAAAGTAAAGAGTTTTGAGGCTACAACAGCCGTGACTTAAGGGTTTGTGACAGAGCCCATACGGCCTATGATGATGTAAAAAATTCAAGTTTTACTTTGGGCTTAAGCCATAATGATACAAGTTTGACCACTGTCTTACTCAACGAGACTTGTAAAACATATATAGGGTTTTTACTTGTCATGAATGTAATAGTTACTGTTTCGTTTTACTGTTTTGTATAGTATATTTTTTTGAACAGGCCCAAGCCTTAGCTAATATTTATAAAAGGCCATTATACTTATTTTAATTTGTTTTTTATCAAATTGTTATAGTGTTATTTTAATTTGATATCATGTAATTTAAAATGATTTACAGTAAAATATGTTATTGGAAATTTTTACAGTGTTAATGAGTAAAACTAGTACTCTGTTTTGCTCCGAAGGGTTATTATTTTGAATACCCTACAGTCTGAAAAAGGATAGAATTTACAAGAATAAATTTGGTTTTGTTTTTCTATTTTTACTTTTTATAAATAATTAATTACAACTGTTAAATTTTATGAAAGAATTAAGAGTAAGATTCTGCAAGTTTGCAAATAAAGATAAAGCCCGTCTTTCGTAAACCCTAGGTAAATTCTGGAGGTTTACAATAAACTTTTATTTCCAGTATAGAATATATAAATGTGCTTTATTTTAAGACCTAAATAGTAATAGCTAAGTTAAAACCCTAAGTAATATTTTGTTTTACTGTTCCTATGTTTACTTATTTAACTTTATCTATTATGTTTAAAATAAATATTAAGACTAATATTTCTTCTGTGATTAGTATAACTACTAATGAATATTATATAACTTCAGTTCTTTTCCTGAAATTAATTAATATATATACTTTCAGTAGATAAAGCATGTACTACCATTTTGTGGAATGAATCACATACAAACTATAAAAGAAATCATTTACACTTTTCATTCAGAGTTGATAAACAAATCATCACATCTACTTAATCAACCAATTGTATTAGAGTACTCCCTATACAAGGCGTGGAAATATACAATATGGTAATTTATTTCTATTTACTTTTCATTTAGCAATAATACTACTGTTTTTAAAACATAATCTACATATCCTTAATTTATCAATACACAATGCTCTTTTCTGTATAAACCCTAACAAAACAAAAACATACATATCTTTGAAAAACTAGTAAACATTTGCTGAAAACAGTAAATAAATTACAAATAACCTGAACAAATAAAACCTAGTCAAATGATGAGGTGACAACAATTTAAGGAGGTTGTTCCTCCCAACCAACTCCTGGAGAAATCTTAGTCTGTACTTCCTCAAGACCCCCGAGCCTGTTTCCTGGTCCTCCTAGTAGAGTACTGGGTGAAGGATGTATCCTTAAGACCTTCTGTCATCTGACTGGTCAAATTACAACAATAATCCAAACCTGCTCACAACGGTAAGAAACTTCGGCCTAAAAACTGCATAAGTTCAGTTCTCAGCAGTTACCCCTCAAACTCACTTCAATAAGTCCCCTCCATCGAATTTTTCATGTGCACTTCATTCACACTGAATGATCACAATTCCAGAATGAGCAGCCTCAGCTGTCTTCAATGGGAAGTTTTATAATAATGCCTAGGTCTTTAGGGTCAATTTTTACTTAATGAGCCACCTGCTCCAATTCCAGTTTCTTAGGGAATCATGACAAAAAATATAGGGAATTTTCCACCTACAATAGTTAGAAGTAGTTTTAGGATGCTGCTAATTGTCAGTATACTCTCCACCCAGTCTCCTCCACCAAGTGACCAGTTAATACTCTTTTAACAGCTTCCCTAAGCTGTTGTCTCATCATTTATTTATTTATTAATAAAATATTCTGAAATACATTAATTATCCTTGACCCCCACTTGGTCATCAATTACAAACTTAGCATAAAATATAACATAATGTTCCTCAATAAAATTAAATTGTTTTTGCAAATTGGGACATTGGAAATCTCACTTGCCAAGTTTGAAGGAAACATGAAATCACCTTGGTGACCTAGGGTTTGAAGAGAACTGGTTAAGTGTTAGACAAAGTGTTTGAGAGACCCCTTGGAAATGCTCGCAAGGGGGTGTTCCATTGATGATAAAAATTATCAGATGATATGGTCCTGTTCATTGTTGAAATGGATATCTAGTCACGCTCTTGGTTTTTCTTATGGTGACCAGACAAGGAAATTATCAACCTGTGAAAATAGAAGAAAAATGTTAATTTATATACTAAAGACAAAGAAAAAATGGTTGTGTTTTAAAGGGGATAAGTGATGCCCGCATTAAGGTTGATGCCCGCACTAAGGATGATGCTCGTATGGCATGGCATGGCATGGCATAGATGATGATGTGAAATGAAGTTGAAATCATTGTTGCATTATGGCATTGTTCTGGAGAAATACGACAAATTAGTTAAAATCAAGAAATTGGATAAGTTTGGGAATATTGGTCCAAGTAACCTGGAAAATGTGGTTTAGGGAAATTAGACTGAGCCTAGGAGAAGATAAAAAAATGTTCAAGTATGGAATTATTGGTAAAATATGCATAACTGGCCTTAGGGAAATTCCCACCACAGGTCACAGGATGATGATAAATATATTCTAAGAGTGTGGATCTCTAGAGTGTTGTATGGTGAATCCAACCATATCTAGAAGGCTATAATAAGAGTTTTTTCTGACAGTTTGAAGACTGTATAAAATCATATTCACAGTAACCCACATGCTAGGAAATGTATATTATCATTTCAAACTTACAAATTTCATATATAATGAAAAAATTATTCGAAAATAAAAACCAATTATAACAGAACAATAATATACCAGACATAATTGAATGGAACAAATACATAATTCATATGCATTAAATAGTAGAATTCACCATATATATTACACCTAATAGTATAAAATTGTATTAATAAATGTAAATATATCTAGCTTCAACCCCATGGTGTTATTCTCAACTTATGACAATTGTACAGACTGTGGCGTGCATTTTCCTAAGCCCAGTTTTGAATATTTACACACTGTTTTTTATGTAACAAATTAGAATTTCAGTCATTGATTTTGAATTTGTCCAATATACTTGCGATTTTAGTCATTCATGTTCAAGTTGATTGCTATGCATTCCTAGCTTGCATTTTACACCAAGTGTCCATAACAGTATAAAAAGGTTAAAATTGCACCTTTCATAGGTACGAAGTTAGGTTATATAAAATTAACACAAGGATAGTATTCTAAATATATCTAGCCATCCAATTTCCAAAACCATTTACTATAAAAAAATTTAGGAGGGTTTGGCTTGCATTTTTATTAATGTAGGTGGATATTTCATAAATACAAGACAACCATGTAGTGTTTTTGCACAACAGGCACTTTCTGAACCAAAATTGAAAAAATAAATGTATAATAATGTGGAAAATAGTAAAACATACCATTTCCAACTAAAATCGCTAAAAAATACCCAATACTTAGGGCTAAGCAGGCATTTTTGTGATCTGGGTAAAATTAGGTTGAAAACACAAAAGTTGTCATTTTTTCAATTTAACTCTTGACAAATGAAACATAATTTAAAAAACGGAAAGAGTATTTTGTCAAAACTATATCTATCTTCAACCCCATGGTGTTAGTTTCAACTTATGACAATTGTACGGATTGTGGCGTGCATTTTCCTAAGCCCATTTTTGAATATTTACACACTGTTTTTTACGAAACTTAGAATTTCAGTAATTTTTTTTGAATTTGGCCAAGATACTTGGAATTTTAGTCTTTCATGTTCAATTTAACTGCTATGCATTCCTAGCTTGCATTTTTATGCTTATGACTTGCATTTTACACCAAGTGTCCATAACAATAAAAAGGTTAAAATTGCACCATTCATAGGTCGACTGTGAGCATACAAGGTTAGGTTATATAAAATTAACACAAGGATAGTCTTCTCAATATATCTAGCCATCCAATTTCCAAAAAACATTTACTATAAACATTTAATAGGAGGGTTTTGTTTGAGAGTACATCAAAACATGTAGAGAAGAATATTACTCTATTATTATATTACTCACTCTATTACTCTTATTTTTCCAGAATAGTTAGAATGCCAAAATTTTACTCTATTATTTACCCTTACTTTCTCATTTTCAATAAGTATACTTAACATGCTAGAAACATAAGTATACTTAACATGCTATAAAGTTAACTATATTGAAATTGAAAATGTAAGTTGTGTATAGTTGACTTGAAACACATTTGTAATTTTTATCATAGTTTGGAAAAGTCAGAACACATTTGTAATTTTTATTATAGTTTGCAAAAGTTAGAACACATTTGTAACTTTTATTATAGTTTGGAAATGTCTGAACACATTTGTAATTTTTATTTTAGTTTGGAAAATTTAGCGTGCTGGTATCCTTTGCGTGCATCCCCTTCTTCCTTTCTGAGCGTGCCATCATCCTGGAAAATGGAAACAACAGCCTCATTTTCCATGCCATCAACTGAAACATGGGGTTCTGAAGTTGCTGAGAGGTTCACTGTCAGAAAATTCAGAGAGAGTGCTGAGGCATGGAGTGACAGAACCAACTGGCCAGAAGGTATGCTAAATGTCCCGGTCAGAGCAGGAGTGCATTGTTTTCTTTTCGGTCAATTAAATTTCAACAATGAAGAGATAGATAATTCCATTTTTAGTTATGATGATGATTCCAAATAATTGATTATTTTTGGGAGGAGGGTTTGTATGGACCCTGATTTGTTGTCAGGTGCAGCGAAAATTCCAAGTAGGGGGGAGTAATGTTGACCACCAAGAAAACCCTCAAAGTAGAAAAGGGTGAGATGGAAAACAAAATATGTGGAAAAATGGTTAAGGTTGCCGGGAATGGTTTAAAGATGCAAGATGTTCCACCAGGACTGTACAAAACCTTAATTCAAATTGTACTGAGGACAATTATGAATCACCACAAGAAAGATATTTTAGGTGATTGTATGAAGTTGGTGATTCATTGGGTTGAAGACCTAGCCATAGATGTCCCTCATCTATTGGCAAAAAAATTGCATCTTGCACTGCAGGAGAGCAAAAAGAAGAGAGTGAAGTTCAGTTACCCTGGCACACTACAAAAAATTATTGACTTATATTGACCCAACATTGTAGAAGGAAGCAAATTTAAAAATACATGCATTAAGAGGCCAAAACTAGACAAAATTAACTAGGAAGTTCCTCAACAATCTCCAAAGGAAAATGTACAAGTTCCTGAAGAGCCTTTTGAGTAATGTATGGAAGGTATGGGAAGTGACCCTAAAGAATTTGATGTTGTCTCAATTCTGGCTGGATTACATGAAGGCAGAGAAATAAATGTAAACAAGATGCATGATGTTGAGTTTAATGAACAGGAGGAGCATAGTGATGATAATATTTATGCTCGTGCAAAAATGCCACTTGTTATATATATACCTCCACAATTTGAAGTTGAGAAAACTTCCTCTCCAAAATATTTTTTTGATGGTAAAACTGTTTTTAAGCTACTGTTCGATAAAATGTTGCATTTCAAAGAAGAAGTGAATTTCATAGAAAAAACTTTTCCTATTGGTATCTTACTGCAGTACAGAGCGTAGAAATATGTAGGATTAAGCAGATGCAAATTCAAGACCTCTTAAAGGTAGGCGCTATTTTTCAAAAAGAAACAGTTGCCAAATTCCTTTTTTTTGAAGCCTTGTTAAAATTTTCACTATTTGCAGGTAATTGCAAATTAGAAACAAAACACGTGGATACTATGGAATCTTCTATTAAAAATTTGCAAATGGTAGGAGGCATTTTTCAATGCTTTTTTCCAAAAAAGAAGTTGCCAAATTCCATTTTTTGAAGCCTCCTAAAATTTTTCCTTGTTTACAGGAAATTGTAACATTACAAGGATCCCTTGTGAAGACTGTGGACAGTTCGAGAAGGATAATAGTAGGAAAGGACTCTGTTCTTCAGTCTTTGAATAAGGAACTAGAGAAAATTCAGGATGAATTTAGAAAGGAAAATGAGAAATGCAGAGGAGAATATATGGTTTTTCAGAAGAAAGATGAAGAAACCATAAAGAGACTGGAAGATGAGCTGAAACATTGACATGAGGTGTTGGACATTCCCCCTATAAGGACTGCTATCATCCAGGAAGAAATACTTACCGCTGAAGTCAGTAAGTTAAACAGAATAATTGAAATAATGAAGGGTGACTTTAAAAACATCCTTGCTGAAGAGTACAATAAACATCAACTTGAGATAAATGAATATAGAAAAAAAGAGGAAAACATGAAAAACATAATTGCTAAGAAATATGAAGAGTTGAAAGGGAAAATAGTTGAACTTGAAAATATTACTACAGAACTACAGACTAGAGGAGTTGAAAAGTTAAAAGAATCAAAAATTGGTAAGGGATAGAGTAGGCATCTGATTTCTGGTGAAATTTATGATATGTCAGCACACCAACAGGATTTAATAAGGTATGAGAGTTACCTGCAAAATAGAGAGAAGGCATTGGATGTAGCTTTTAATGCAATACGATCTCATGCACAATTAAAAAATGGGTTCCAAAGCTATCATGCCTTCTTAAGAATTTGAGAGAAGTCCTTGATGGATGCTAGTGCAACAATGAATGTTGGAGCTGATCTCTCTGCATGGTCAACCATAAAAGCAACAATGGAAAACAAGATATATGAGAGGGATGATGAGATTCAAGAGCTCAGATTGAAAATATTGGAGGATAGAGAATCACAACATTTGGGATGTAAGTCTGAGATAGAAGATTTGAAATCCCAAATTGCCACTCTGCAGAAGAACAACAAGCTTCAATGAGTAGCAATCATGTATACTCCAGACAATACATAATTGAGGGCAAAAGAGTTGGAGACAAAGACCACAACTCAGGAAAAATTTGACCCAAGTTCAATTTGAGTTGAAATGTGCAAATAATCGTCTTCAGTAAAAGGAAAATGAACATGAAGAGAAAAATAAGAAGAATGTGGAATTGATGAAGAAGTACATCCAAGATAATGATAGATTGAGAGAAAGTTTGCACAAGTGTGCAACAAAAGTGAAAGAATTAGAATGAAAATCAGAACATGCACCTGCTGTAGCTTCTGAAGAACCAGAAGCTTCTAGACAAGCCAAGAGACTAGAATGTACAAATTTATCTTCTCTAGAAAAGGAGGACTTGCAACCTAAACCTTCCAAGCAACCTAGAACTATGGAATAACATTATTTATATATGCTGTGTATGTAAATACATTTCAAGTTTTAATACATAAATTTATATGCGTGTCTGTGTGTATTTCTCGGTAGTATTGTATATGTTTTTGATGCATTTAATGTGAATGGTAATTATGAATTTAACTTTTCAATAAGTGTACATAACAGGCCAGAAAGTTAACAATATCAAAATTGAAAACTTAACTTGTGTATTGTAGGCATATATATTTGAATTTGTAAGAAATTAAAGGAGTGATAGTGATTAGTGGATATGAGATGTCAGTAGATTTGGTGACATAGGTAGATCCTAGTTGTTTGCTTGGAACTGTTGATATTAGAGGGATATTATGGGGATGATGGATTGATAACTCTCAAGTTCTTTATGAGAATTTTGATGCTATGTATTGTTGTATTTATGTAATTTTCTTTATATAATGAAACTGAAATTTGAATTCTGGAACAATGTCATACAATTCTACTCATGCAACAAAATTTCAGTGAATAATCGAAAGTCATAATGCCTATAGAACTGGCCTAAAAAAGATAGAAAATTACAAAATATAAGAAAACACAGAAAACAACTGTAATTTTATTACTGAAAACAAAAATTAAATATTTAATATGCCTTCCATCATTTGTTACATTTCCAAAATTTGGTAACATAAATGTTAGCACAATAGAATAAATTTTCAGTACGGCAAGATCACTAGAAATGCGTATTGCAACATAAGTTTCTTTCACCATTTTGCATACAATGTTGCATTTCGATAATCTAGGACTTTTTTCTTTTTGGTTTGTCTCACACTTCTTAGAAAGACATCAGGTTTTATAGGATTCCCAGCATCCATCTTTTGGATATCAACTACTGCCCCTTGAATTTCTTGTTTTTCACCACTAAAAACCCTGTTTTGACAGTCCTATATCTTTCTCCCCAAGAAATATTAAATAAAACTCAAATCATGAATAGGTAGCCAAACCAACTAGCTATAGGAAGGTACCATGGTGCAGGCATTCTTCTCAAACCATGAATTGTGGTGGGCATTCTCTTAAGGCTGTTGGGACCATTTTTTACTAACGCTATTGGGATCAATTCTTCCTTAAATATATGTTGTAGTTTTGTGAGGAAAGTGACATGGTTGTATGATCCATACAACACTCTATAGAATCACATTCTCAATA
Organism: Pseudotsuga menziesii; assembly: GCA_001517045.1. Lineage (NCBI taxonomy): Eukaryota > Viridiplantae > Streptophyta > Pinopsida > Pinales > Pinaceae > Pseudotsuga > Pseudotsuga menziesii. The sequence continues at coordinate 1,492,536 of LPNX010135098.1, read as the reverse complement.
CATTTTTCAGATATCCTATGAAGCATGGCGGGCATTTCCTTAAGGCCACTTGGGCAGATTTAACACCAAGTCCATACTTAGACAAATTTCTCAATTTGGTCTAATCTGCCTAAAACACCCTTTTGGTAGATCCATAACTCTTTCTTCATCCATTTCCAAGAAAATTTGAAGACATGGTCAGGTAGGCCGAAGACCAATCTACAAGACCCCCATGTGTTGTGGGAATTTACTCCAACCCATAATTTAGGGCAGGAATCTTTCTGAGGCTACTTAGACATTTTTGCATCCATCGGTGAAAAAAACTGTTTTGGCAGGTTTGTATCTTTCTCCTCAAGAAAGATTAAAGAAAAATCAAATCATGAATAGGTATCCAAACCAAATATCTATAGGATTGTACCATGGTGCGAGCATTCTTCTCAAACCATGAATTATGGTGGGCATTGTCTTAAGGCTGCTGGGACCAATCATTCCTAAGGCTGCTAGGACCAATTTTGACCACTTTTCTGAAACTTTTCCTCATGGAAGGGTGTATTTTGTATAGATGGGTGGTCTCATTTTTTTTTGCATGGAAACCTTAGCAATTTCGGCATGGCAACTCGAGGTAAATTCTATTATTGTAGTTTTTCTTCAAGAGTTTTTTACCTTGGATATTTTAGGGTTTAGTCTAACTTGGGAATTTGTAGGTATGGTTGCTGCTAGAGCGACGATTCATTTTTGTTCACGGGGTGGTGTCTTAGCTATGTTTCTTCCACAACTACAGTTGGCTCAAGTAAGTGATTTTCTTTTCCTTATAAGAATTCTAAATTGTAATGTGTAACCCTGAAATATTTTCTTTGGCTTTTGGATTTTATGAATTTATCTATGAAAATGAGGTTGTTGTTATGCATCCCTAAGTTCTATTTTTCATCCTTACATCCATGTGATATACAATGAGTAATGCTAATTGAATATATACATATCAACAACAACCACAAGCCCCATTATCATGATAAAGATTAGGGAAAATCAATGTATGAAAATGGAAACCACTTGTAACTCAATAAGCAGTAAGCTAATTAGTGGCTAATTCACTGAAACTAAAGATTCAAAAGGAAATGGGACCCCGCCCTTCAAATTTGATCCCTGGTGGGGAGCCTTTTTAGAATGTCTCAAACCCTGAGGCTAATCCTCGAAATAGGATCTGAAACTGTTTATAGTCATAATCAAACATTAACAACTAGAGAGTGGTACTTATGCCATGGTTTACATATCTTTAAACAAAAATCATGGAGAAAATGCGCTTGCTCGGTCTGGATGGCATCACGACATTTCTAGTTGTGAACTCGCAGGTAGTGAAAATGACGTCTCAAGATGCTTCTGGTGGTTCATTTCTGACTGGGCTTGACCACTTGTCCGTATGTCGAGTCAGCAACGTGTCGTTTCCCTTTGTGTTTGTTCTGTGCTCAAAGGCACCTTTCTGCATGAGCTCAAAGATGGAAAAGGAGTTTATATATATCCTTTCTGTGCTTAGCTTTCTTCACATATTCCCCCTTGATTCTAGAAGAAACAAGCGCCTTCTATAATGGCTTGTCATTCAAGTACTCCTCACCACCTCAGAAAAGGTTGGCGAACCGGGTGCATGAAAGCTACGACGAAGCCCTTAGGCCCTTGATGCTCCAGTATGAGCATTCACTCCCACAGAAAATAGGTGCATCTCTCAAAGTGGTGTATGACATCTGCTCCCCAATGGTTGGTGCTTCCATGGTGTGAAAAACTAGGGCGATAGATGAGCTTGGAATCAAGCCCACCAACTAACAACACACCCAGACTAACAAGCTTCTTGAACCAAATTGCCATTGTAAACATATCAAAATGAGTCAGAACCTCTTGGCTAAATGATACCATGAGTTTACTTCTACACTAGCTCATCCTATGCACCTTAATGGATCTAAAAGGTGGTGTTTATATAGGATTGGAAAACTAGACAAGGGGATGACCCGTCAGCATATTCGCACATTTCATTGTCGGGTAGCCTGGTTGACCATAGGCTTCAAGGCATATCGACTGGATATGTTCTGGCCCTTTCGCTCATGTGATGAACCTTTCTATCCTATGACGACGATACCAGAACCATTATTTCACTGTATTTCCCCTGCTACGTGTGGCGATCAGATTCGTTGTTCCACTTCTTATATTTTCATGATATCTTTTTTATTTCACATGCTAGCCATACAATGGGTATCTAGTTTTGGGTGAGATGGCACTGCCGCGGGGATGTTTTATCTTGTGGGTGTATCACAAATGGCGTCGGGGAAATCAATTAACTATCAGGAAGGCATATCGTATGTGAGGGAGTCTTCTCCACTTAGATTTTTTTATAGTTTTTGTATGTTGCATAACCCTCGTGTTTCTCCATGCACTCAGTAGCGTAGATCTGTTCATCTTTGTGATCTAAGCCCTCGATACATCAAATGTTCATACCCAAAAACTCAACACTATCAACCTACACAACTTGATTTGGGGAGATCAATATCAACCATCGATCTCTAAACTACCTTCATCAGGACCGCTCAACCTTGAGAACTTTAACATTCTGCTAACCCTTTTTCATCTAAATGAGTGAGCAACTTTTAATCGTAGAATGATTCTCACCTATTGATCTACCCAACATCTTTTTCTGACTGTAGATCTTCGCAGCCCCTACCACTTTCCGTGGATCGAATTCGTAACTTTCTCCACTCTAGTTCAATCTGCAGAATTGTTTGAGACCGTAGATCTATCTCCGCTTTCATATCAACCATCTGATTTTTTTGCTGATTAACCCTTTTCATGATTTGAAAAATTTTCTCCCTCCGAGTAGGTCCACCACGTGAAATGATTTAGGTCCATTGATCTCACTTTGTGCCAATCTCAACCCTCCAACATTACACCCATTTAATCATCATCATCATCATCAAGATCAGCATCTTCATCATCGTCGACATCATCATCATCTTCAATATCATCACCATCATGTTGATCCTCATCATCTTCATCATCATCTTCATCATTATCATCATCATCATGGTCATCATCACCATCAATGTCATTGTCTTCATTGTCATCATCGTCATCATCATCATC
>LPNX010135098.1:1479434-1486934 GCA_001517045.1 Pseudotsuga menziesii | reverse complement strand
TCTGAAACATTCTATAGAGTGCAAGCTTGTGTAATCTCATTCTATTTAATGGTGTAGAATAGAGTCCTCTATGAGCTATAATTTTAACTGATTCTGTCGAAACTTGAACGTGAGACCTCTTTCTCCTTTAAAGACATTTAATTTTGCTTTGATTGTCGGTTTTACATGGATTATGGCACACTTTTCAAGCTTTTGTGTTTTTTTCCTACTATGGGTCTAAAACATTTTGTAGAGTGCAATAGGAGCTGTAATTATAATGATTGCGTACAATTCAACCTAAGACCTATTTCTCCTTTAAAGAAGCATTTTATTTTATTTTTATGCTCACTTTTACCTGAGTACAACACACTTTGCAAGCTTTTCCCATTTACTGGTTTGGATTTTGGAACAATGTATAGTTCCCTGGGACTCATGGGCTATAATTTGAATTGACTCTAGTAAATTGACCCTCATACCTCTTTGTTCTTTAAAAGAACATTTGATAAAAGTATTATTTTTCAATGACACTTATATATTTTTTCCTCTGTTTGGCATATACCATGGTAGTTAGTGTGGTCTCCTCTGTTTGGCATATCTCAAAGAGTCCGAAGGTTATCAAGAATATTGTAGCCTGCGTGTGTCTTCATTAAACCTTTGCGAGCATTTCTTCCTTAAATATATGTTGTGTAATTTTGATCACATCATATCTTCCAAAATACTATCCTAAAATCCTTCTCAACATATGCAGAATTCCCTTTATAAATTTTTGTTTATTAATTTCCTATAGGCTACTCTTTTATTTCACCAAGACTGTACATGCATAGTTTGCTAACTTTTGGCAGACCTTTTTTTCACATCTTGACCATCTTTAAAAAAAATGAGGGTATGGCCCACCTCAACTAGGAACAAGACCATGTCACCTTAAAACCTTACTGACAAACACACAGTCTCTAGAAGTCACTTTAAAATGGTCTTTCAAACTACTCAATTCAACACTTAGTGAATTTTGTCAGGCCCTAGCCATTACTGTGCTAGGAGGCATTTTGGCAGACTCATATCTCACACATGTGAACACCCAGAGGGAAACTGAGATCATGAGTGGATGCCCAAATCATCAAAGAATGGACCCATAAAATCTGATGAATTTATCAGTTAAAGAGCTGACTTTGGCAATTTTTCTACAAGTGGGCTCTCAACCACCTGTTTTCAACACTCGGTCAATTTTTCATATTTTTGGATATGCGAGCTAATGTTTTTACCTCTTTTGGTAGGCCGATATTTTTCTCATGTGCTCACCATAAAAAAAAAAGAACATTTATGGATAGCTAGTTCATTAAAGAACATGCCTATACCTTCTGATGAATTTATCATCACTCAAACAGGCTTTGGTGGGAATTTCCAAATCCCTCTTCAACCTTGTGATTTGACACTCAGTCAATTTATTTAAACCCTATGTCTCAAAGGAGATTTCAAATTTTCATCAAAATTGGAGTGTAAGACATCCAATGGATGGAGGAAAACCAAATTAATCCATTAAGACCAGTTTTATCCCCTGGAACTACATTCTCTCTCCTCGGTGGGCATTTTAATGAAGTATGATGTAAAAGCTGCTTAAGACTCTATTTTGGCAGATCCATGATTTCTACCGCAGGTACTTTCAGGTCAAAGTAAGAACATGGTCAGTTAGAAAACACAGCCACCTACAGGATTCCCATATGGTGCAGGAATTTCTTTCAACCCTTAAATTATGGCGAGCATTCTCCTAGAGCAACTTGTCTAATTTGACCAAAAAGAAATTCTTTTGGGAGGCCTGTATCTTCTTCCTCAAAGAGTTGTTCTGAGAACTGGTGCCATGGTCAGATAGCTACTTCAACCAACTATGGGATGACAGTCCATGCCAGGCAATTTATCCTTCTTATGAAATATGGTGGGCATTTTCATAAGACTACTGCTTTAGGACAAATTTTCACCACTTAATCTTTTTCCAACTTTATCATACATGCCTATGCTCATCAAAAGTTCTTTTGTCATTAATGAACATATATAGGATATGTCTGTCCACAATCATCAGTTCACCAAATGTCACCAATTCTCAAGACTACCTATAGTTGGTCTAAATTTGGTGACATTTCACAATGTTATCCTATTTAAAAAAAATCAGGCACATAGTTAGAGAAGGAGTACCTTGCACGAGGAAACTTGCATATCAAACCACTGTAGAAGAGGGAGTGTTAGACTAAAGTCATTAAGTTTTGGTGGGAAATCCATGAATGAAGCTATATGACCACCTCTCGTTCCAAATTGAATCCCCAACAGGATCTATATGAGGGGGAACCCCATACCTCTTTGCATGCATTAACTAGTCAAGTGGCCCAAAAAACACACTTCTATATCCATGTTGTGAAAAAATTACAAACCAAATCAAATTGTGTCTTATACTTAAAAATAATTCAAATATAAATAACTCTAAAATAAATTACACCTTTGAGAGAAAAATAGCTTTTGGTAAAGTTTTTGGGAAGAAAAAACTTTTGATATTAAAACATTATAAGTAAATATATTTGCACGCTAAACTATATCTACTTGGTATATTATATTCTTGTTTTATTGAGTGTAGGTACCACCAAATAGGTATCTATCATATCTATCTTCCTCGAGTGATGGTGAAGATATACTAGGAGAGGTTGAAAGTGATACATGTTGTACTAGATCTGCCGGTTCTATATCAACTAGATCTGAAAAGGTAAGGAAAATATTTTGTAGACGCATGCAATATTTTATTTCCAACGGAGGGTCATGTAATTATGATGCTGAGAGCATAGGTGACATTGCGTTTCCATTGAGGTATAGAAATTTAGTGCAACGATGGGTACCTGTTGGAGGAGCTAGTCGGTGAGCCAACTAAGTCGATTAGCCGACTGATTAAAGATTAGGTCGGCCGCATAAGGTCGTGTCGGTTGACCGAAGCAATAGGTAGTTATATGTAACCATTTGTAAATCATATATATTAGGATGTTGAGCCATATGAGAACTTGGTTCGGTTCCGTGTTTGGATGGACCCTTCTGATATAATATAATCTGTTATTCTACATCTGTGTTCTTGTCTCTTGTATATGTTATGTCTATATGCTTTAATGTGTATTATTATCTATGAGATTACAAAATTGGCTCCGTTACAATAGTACCTAATAAGCTATGAGATTACAACAGTAACTAATAAGCTACCTCAAGTGGACACATATTTCTTCATCAATGGGAGGATGTATTGCATTGCTCCTTTGTCCTTACATGGATTGGGGATATTTTCTAGGGATGGCATAAAGGTCGGATACGACATTGTAACTGAATTGATGGAGTATGTCAGACCATTATACATATACAATATCTGGTTGATCTTGGTTGAATATAATCGAAGCATGAGGATATACGGAGTTGCCACAAATTATATACAATGAGTAGAACACAATAAAAACAAAGGGGCGACTATGTATATTGATGGGAGACCAAAAGCATCTGGAAACGTTGTTGGCTTTGTAAATAGTACACAGCTAGTGACAACAACTAAGCAACCAAATTGCAAATCTGAGGGACACAAAGAACATCGTATATTTGTATGTGCAACAAAAACAATACTCTTAGGTGAAGAGTTGTTGATCGATTACAACTTAAATTGAATAGATGTGGATTCCATGATCCAAGGTAACCATGGAAGGTCACAGGCTATGCCTCATCAGGTAAATGCTAAATATAGTAACTAAACATGACTATAATAACTAAATGTTTCGATTTTTTTTGTTAACATTCCATTTCCACCATTGACATTTGCTTTTTTCGTGCATATTATCTATATTTCCATGTGATAATATGCTTATTACATTGTTATGCTTATCTCAATTTGTTTATGTTACAATTATTGACTCAACTTTTATTGATTGATTTATTTTGTCAAGGTTGCAGTAGTGGAAAGCCACATGCTGCTTCCATGGTCCAGGGTTACCATGGAAGGTCACAATATATGCCTCGTGAGGTAAATGTTAAATATAGTAAATAAATATGACATCAATAACAAAATGTTTCAATTTTTTCAGTTAACATTCAATATGATAACATGCTTATTACATTGTGGCAAGGGTCTGCTCATCCCCATGGAGCAGAACATGTATTTCCTCCTTCGAAGGTAAAAGTAAATATTATTGCAATATCTCATTTTTGTTTATGTTACAGTTATTGACTCAACTAAATATAGTAACTAAATATGACTACAATAACTAGAAACTCCAACCCCAAAAGATTTCCGTGTGGCAACACGCTTATTACACTGTGGTAGGGGTCTTCCCATGTTCATCATGCAATAGAACAGATTTCCTCTAATTCCATGGTCCAGGGTGACCATGGAAGGTCACACTCTGTGCTCCATCAAGTAAGTGTTAAATATAATAACTAAATGTTGAGATTTTTTTGTTAACATTCAATTTCTATTATTACCATTTGCTTTATTTCGTGCTTATTGCGAATATTTCCATATGATAACATGCTTATTACACTGTGGCAGGGGTCTGCTCATCGCCATGTAGAATAACATGTATCTTCTCCATCGGAGGTAAAAGTAAATATTATTGCAATATATCATTTTTGTTGATGTTACAATTATTGACTCAACTAAATATAGTAACTAAATATGAATACAATAACTAGAAACTCCAACCCCAAAATATTTCCATGTGGCAACATGCTTATTACACTGTGGCAGGGGTCTCATGCCCATGTTCGTCATGGAACAGAACGCATGTCCTCTACTTCTAAGGTAAAAATAAATACTATTGCAATATCTGATTTTTTATTATGTTACAGATATTTTCATAACATTTATTTATTGATTTATTGTGTCTGGGTGGCGCCAGTGGAAAGGCACCTACTACTTGCATGGTCCAGGGTGACCGTGGAAGGTCACGCTCTGTGCCCCGTCAGGTAAGTGTTAAATATAATAACTAAATATTTTGATTTTTTCTGTTAGCATTCAATTTCCACTGTTGACATTCACATTTTTCTGTTCTTATCGTGAATTATTGATTGATTTATCGTGTCATGGTGGGAACCGTGGAAAGGCACCTATTGCTTCCATGGTCCAGGGTGACCGTGGAGAATCACCCACTAGAAGCAGATCAGTAGGGGGTGACCATGGGAATTCACCAGCCACAACACTGCATTAGGTAAGTGTTAGTTCTTAATAGTAACTAAATTTCATTACAATAACAATGATTGAATGATGTTAAAAATATTTTTCTTAATTTTATTATTTGATGAATTTAGTCCAATGGACTTCATCTGGGTGATGTGGAGCTTGAGGATGAATTTTACTATTCCATGGACCCTATGGATACTATAAAGAAGGCCTTGAAAAATGAAAACATAGAAATGATCTCCTTGGCTTGCATAAGGCCCATGACATAGGAGATCAGGGCAAGGGTTGAAGAGCTGAAAGAACAAATAAAATATTATGGGGTAAGTGGCATCTTCACATTTTTTTTAAGCTATGACATGATTTCGTATCTGATATTATGTTTTCTATTTTTCCAACCGATCTAATAAAGTAAAGTTTTTCGTTTGTAGGAGTTTTTACAACTCGTGACTAGATAAATTGTCGAGACAGGTATAGGTAGCAGTCATGCTCCAATGCACCAACAACGTCGACAAAGCAATGTACCAATGAGTATTTTTGAAACTCCTCCGGTTGGCCTCAAATACATTGATGAGGGCACCAATTTTTATCAGCATGACATGTCGGATCATGATGAGACGTAGCCTAGGACTCCACATGACTCCGGAGATGAACCTACTGTCGAAGACCAGGAAACTTTTCCAGGAGCATCATGATTTAAAAGCACCGGATCACTAGATCTAACCTTTTTGGTGAATGACGCTTGTGTTCCGATCAAGATTCAAAAGATTGCAGGTATTTATTAATTAACTTATTCATTTTAATCATGAAATTGAAATGGACATACGCTGAAATTATTATAACTTAATGGATTACACGTTTATGCAGGAAGCAATGTTTTCTACAGGAATTTGAATGACAAAGCATTGGAGTTGTTTGGCCCCACCATTCGCACAAGGTGGAATATCCAAGATAGTGCAAAGAGAGATGTATTGATAGACCACATGGTAAACTTATTCGAAAATACATTCAACAAGAAAGTGGTTGCAAATTTAGCTGACGAGAATTTAAAATATACCAGGGCCCAATATAGGGATAAATTGCAACTTGACCTCAAGCATGAGCGCCCTCCCATGGTTCCAGAGAAAGAGTGGAAGGAACTCATAGAGGATGCAAAGGAGAACTTGCTAAAAAGACAAGGAAAACAACCACGACCTGGAAAAGCAAGGTACAACACATATAATCCTTTTAGTGAAATATGCTCATTTATTTTTTTATTTTTTTGTTTTAAGCAAGAATTTTGATATCTAACATTTTTCAAAATTTTCATATATAGGCTACGAGACACCTCCAAAGCAACCAAGGCTAGATTGGAAAAGCACAGGCAACATAAACCGGGCCAGGATGGCTATAGAAAACTAAGAGCCTGAATCGTAAGAATTAAATGATTAACTGTGGGGAATATTTATTTCAAAGTAGCGAACAAATATCTGTTTTTGATAGAGGGAATTTTATATGTGTTCTGCATTGCAGGGAAATACGTTCCAATATGTTGCCACCGAGGAAGACCTAAAGCTTCGTTTCAAGTATGGTTTTAAAAGTGTCATTGAATATCGGAAAAGCTTGGGGCAGACTCCAATCTCCCCAATGACGTAGATGCATGTAAATAAAATGAATAAGGACATCATTGCAGTATACTATTAAAGTCTATTCAGTTTTTATTATATCACCCATAATTAAATATTTATGTTTTCTTTTAAGCAATAGTGCAACCGCAGCACTGAATCCAGCAGTACTCCGCATGTACCAGCTGATTTTGGGGTGTGCATGTCCCATGATAGTGGGGAGCAGAGTGGCCATTCTGGTATGTGTGCTTTGGAAATAGAAGTATCTACTATGATTATAGATATTTATTTCCTGACATATACTTTTAAATTTTCTTATTTTGATCAAAGACCGTGAAGCTCAGGAGGGTGAACCACAAGACGAATTAGCAAGTAGAGAAATAATTAACACTAGCTATCACATCTACACAGACAGGTAAAGAGCAATATTGTAATTTTAATCAAAATGATGAACTATTAATTTCAATAATATTTCAACATATTGATATGCCCATTTTCGTTCTTGCAGTTCATGCCCCTTCAGAACTGCCTCCACGCCCTAGTCAATGACGTACAAGAAGTATGATACATGAGGGCATGGAAATAAAAACACTAGCAGGACATGGCTTTGTGGATAATACGCCAAATGATGATGATAATATCCCAATTATTGTTAGTTATTTCAATGCAACAAAACATAAATCAAAGAAAAAGTATATGTATAAATTCATGACTTGTATTTGGATGTATATCGATGGT
>LPNX010135098.1:1405529-1479286 GCA_001517045.1 Pseudotsuga menziesii | reverse complement strand
GGGGGGGGGGGGAGGGGCCATATGAGCTTCCACCTTCACTTGGTTGGCCCTGTTCAGTAGGGAATATAAAACTTTTCTCGAAACAAAGAGAAGCTCAATAAGGTATAGATACTCTTTTATTACTATGTATTAAAGATGGATGTAAATTTTTAAATGCATGTCTATTTCTTAAAAAATTGTTAATAAATTTAACATTTCATGGTTCATTGATTTCTATAGACTTTGTAGTAGGATTTAAATGACTATTTATTTGATTATAAATTATTTACTGATATAAAAATTCTGTCTTTGATTATTTATGTCAGTCTTGGTGATGGAAATGCATCTCGTGGACAACTCTTATCAAGTTGTATGGGCGAATGGATCTGGCGAAAGGACAATGATAAGGTAAGGGTTTTGACATGTTCTTTATCCTTAATGTGTTTGTCTTTATCCTTAAATTCTATTTCATTCTATTAAGATACAAGAGATACAACCAATAGTAAATAGCTACTTTTAGACTATCATCCAAAGTAGGAGACAACCTTCTACATAAAACACAAATTCTTCTTACAACATACAAAAATAGAAGAAAAATCACGTAGAATAAATTAGGCTTTTTTCGTCCCTTCTTCCTATAATTTCGGCATGATGAAACCCTAGGTTAAGAAATTTTAATTTTTCAAACCCTAATTGTTCATCTATCTTTCAAAACTAAATTTTCTGATTTGTATACTTGTAAATATTATTCTTAGTTATTTTTGTTTCTCTTAGCTTTTAGACTTAATTTTTATGTGTTTTTGTAACTTTTATTTTATCAAAAAAGAAAGCCCTAAAAAAATAATTTATGTTTAAAACCCTAAAAACACAGACCTGCTGCTCGCACAATATGATCCCTTTCCTTTATCAAACACAGGTCTGCAATATGTATTGTAGACTTCGTATGCCCTAACTTCCTTCTCTGCACACTCAAAACAGAAAACAAGTTAGTATTTCAAAATATTTAGATGGTGGTGTATTTTGTACAAATATATCTTATTTATTTGATTAGTTTTCTGCCCTATTCACATTAGTTTTATGGGTAAATGTAAGTCTGATTTTTTACTGAGATATGGAACGTTACATCTATGAATGCACAATGATATAATTCTGACATTATTTTACTGAGTATTGTTTTGGATTTTCTTAGTACTAATTATTTCTATTGAGAGTTGGGTGATGGTAAGGGACTTGATGATTTTATATTTCAGAGCTTACATACAAGATCGAGTGAATGATAATAACATTATGGTTATCTTGGCACTAAATTTTCATTAAGTTAGTATTTTATATCTATGCTATCACATACACAGATCTGGAAATCATATGCTAAATGGCACTTTAAATGATTAACACTGGTTATTGGTTGCACTATTTTACACGTTATGATTACTGTGATGATACAATTTCAGTTGTTGCATGGCACATATGTGGACCATAAATCCATATGTCTAGATCTTCAAAGGTAGAAGATAAAGTGATGTTATTACATGAGGAGTGTCTCCAAGGAAATTATGATATGGTTTCTAAACTACAAATTGCATGCTCAACTGTGCAACCTACTTCTCAGTGCCAAAAGGTAATTTATGATGAGTTTTTTGCTACATGAGATCAATCCTAGTAATATAATAGAAATAAGTTGTCAATTCTTTGTTGACTAACATGTCTCTTTCCCATCATGTGCATAGGGGACTATTTTTAGCTTATGGGCATATTTGATACTAACTTGACCAATTTTGGCCATGCTTGAGGTGGTTGCATAAGAAGGATAAAATTTTCATATTCACCTCTTCCAATAATGACCAACATCAAAACAACTTACCACCAATTGGCACTACAAAGATCCTACACAGATTTTCCAGGTGAACAACTACTCTTTTTCCCTAGGGGTTGAATTATTGTTTTATTGTTTATTTATTTTTCAATAAAGACAAATTCAATGCACCGTATGTTTTTTGTAGTATGATGAATTATCACTAGTACCTCTTCACACGTAGTAGAGCAAGTGATGATATTTTACAAGGAGTGTCTCCAAGGCAACTTTGATATGGTTTCTATACTACAAATTGCAAGCTCAACTGTGCAACCTACTTCTGATCAATGCCAAAAAGGTGATCCATGATGAATTTTTTGTATGCATAGTAAAAGAATAGAAATAAGTTGTCAATTTTTTGTTGATTAACATGTCTCTTTCCTATCATGTGCTCAAGGGACCTTTTTTTTCTTTCGAGCATATTTGGTACTAACCTTGACTGATTTTGGCCATGCTTGAGGTGGTTGCATAAGAAGGATCAGTTTTTCATTTTCATCTCTTCCAAAAATTGTGGGCTTGACCTTCTCTGGCTTCATTTACACCTGCGGGCTTCCTCAGTCTTCAAAGCTCGGGCTCCCTTCATCTTTAGAACATGGGATTCCTTTACTTCTAACTTGTGGGCTTCTTTAAGATTATGTGGGTATCTACAGGCCTCTGCGGGCTTCTTCCAAGCTCTGTGGGCATCCTTCCAAGCCCTTGTGGTCTCTTTAATACCTAGTGGGCTTAACCTAATTTCATATCACAATAAGTTGATCCGATCCCAGTGGTGCCCACGTCTTTTATCGATGGTATTTTTATCGATGTACCCCTCTCACTGGTGCCTAGAATATAATTTAATTAATGTTTATATGATCCCTGTGGTGGTTACAACGTATTTTATCGATGGTATTTTTATAGACATACCCTCCTACCTTGTCATAGAATCCGCTCTAAGAGGTGCCACTTTAGCCTCTAATTATGTATTTTAGCCAATTATTATGAATTTGTGCATCCTAATCAGAAAATAGTTTTTGAGGCAATAATTAGGGTGCTTAGGGGCACTTTGGGTACTTTTAAAATCATTATGCCTTATTTTTTAGAGTCAGTTAACACTTTTTGACCTCCCCCCTGAACTTCCCATTTATTTTTTTCCTTTTACTTCAATATGTTTTTTCCCATATCTTACTTTCCCAATATATTTATTTTCTATAAATCACCTTTCTTGTGTTATATTTTATCCATTTCTTTGTCTTTAAAATATAGTATGTATTTGTTCACAAGCACGTATTGAAGATCCAAAACTGTGGAAAGGAAGGTACCTTTCCACGGGTTTTCAAATTTTTTTTGAAACCTCCATTTTTCATCTCAATATCAACCAACTTTTGTTGCAGGTACTGTAAAACTGTTGAAACCCAGGGTGGATTTCCAGGAATACTGTCGCTATAGAGATGCAATTTCATGGAACAATTACCATTCAGCTTGCAGATTTTGTCGAAAGTGTTTAGTTTTCCACAGTTTTGCATGGAATAAATTTCTATTCAAATTCCAGAATTCGTCGATAGAGGGACCAAATTTCATCGAATATGTTCCACGATTTTATGTGGAAACTAGATTTTGTCTAGCAGTTTTTCGCCATATTTTCGTTGTTCTAGGGACGAAAAATTGGTCGATAGAGCGACGAATGTGTGGAAGAAATTTATGTTCAAATTCCAAAATTCGTCGATCAAGAGACAAACTTTCGTTGAACATGATCCACGATTTTGCGTGGAAAAAAAAACTGGAAGTTTTTTTCCATATTTATGCCATTATAGGGATGACAACTGTGTCGATAGAACGATGAATGCGTGGAAGAATTTTTTGTTCAAATTCCAGAATTTGTCGATAGAGAGATACATGATCATCAAACGTGTTCCATGGTTTGTAGTGGAAATAACATTTTGTGTAGCAGTTTTTGGCCATATTTTTGTCGTTATATGGACGACAACTATGTCGATAGAGCAACGAAACACTGAAAATGAATTCTAAAAAATAAATTTCAAGGCCAGTTTTAGTCTCTATATCGACGGCTTAGAAAGTTCGTCGATATATCCATGCAATAAGTGCCACAAAATGTCACGACCGTTATTGTCACAAGTGAGACGAAAAAACGTGGGAATAACAACGAAAAACCATCAAATTTTTTCTCCTGTGTATTAGTGTATGTAGTCTTTTATGTGAAGCCTTTATGTATGCTCATATTGAACAAAATTAGTCTATCCTCCTATGTTGGTACTTCCTATCACTTTCTCCACCCATCTATATCTTCCATTTGAAATCTACCTAGAATTGCACTTTGAATCGTGAGATTGAGGACACATTTTCCCTCACTTAAGTTTATGATGATAGACCCCATGTTTTGTGTCTTGGTTCTAAGTTGTGCAACAAAAATTTCCAAATCCTTGATCCTTATGGGCTAGGAGAACCCACTGGTGTTGGTTCCTAAGAATAGGTGAGTTGGGTTTTGAATCCTTGACGTCTCTAGTCGGTTGCTCTTGATGTTTGGTCTTGATTGTGGATTTTCCCCCTAGCTTCTTGAAAAGTTATCAGCTAAATATTGAAGCATTATTTCTACCATCATTACATGCATTATGTTATATGTTCTTTATCATATGAAATGCAATCCCATGACTAAATTTGCAAACTGTGTCTTTAGACACACCTAAAAGGGGATATGAAAAGAAATTGCGAAGGCCTAAACAACAGTGGATAAATACATGCTAAATCTAAAGACCATTGTCCAAGTTATTTGAAAATGTAATGATTAATTCTTGACAGAGCCAACGGGTTGCGATGTGAGATGAATTAAGGGATAACTAATTCTAAGTGTCCCCTAGGATCTCTTCACTAGTTTCTTATGTACTCAACACAAGGGTTATAGGAAAGAACCTCATAGAGCTTGATTTTATATTGGATGTGAGCAATATACATTTGTTAAAGTTGAATGGACACTCTTCAAAGCAACTCATCTATTTGTGAGACACTTCCATTCCCTAATGTTCTCTGTTCATCATGAATGAAAGTGGATTCATGTTTCCCATGTCTGAAATATCACTATGTTAAAGTCAACAAGTCTCCCTTTTGATCTTAAGCCTTGGTTTCATCACTTCACCCATCACAACTAATTTTCTAAATTTTGTAAGTGAGCATACCTAAGGGGATTTATAGAAGTTGAATAGTAACTCTGATTTAAGTTTGATATTTATTTATGTTTATGTACCACTGTCATGTTATAATGTTTTAATTTTGGCTACTAACATAATCATGTGAGATCAATTCATCTATGATGTACTCTGGATCATCCATATTATTCATTGGCTTTTATTTTGGGTACTTTGACCAGGTCAACCCAATTAACCAAGTCAAGCACGGTTCCCAAGGCATTGAATACAAAAATCAACATTGTCTTTAATTTCTCTATACATGCCTAACAACAATACTGCAGTCTCATTTTTAAAATTGAGTGATTATTATCACTTTATTATTGGTCTAATCACATTTTTATGAAGAGATGATTCAGAGAGTGGCACTCCTTAGGCACTACAATGCTCTAGGGGGTATGAGCAGTAACCAATACCATTATACCATGTCTATGGATTCATCTATGCAATCAATTTGTCCTAGTTTTCAGCCAACAAAGAGTTATGATTATTTTTATTATTTCCAAAGGTTGTACCAATAAAAATGGACTATGAAATTCACTGAGGAAATCTATTTTGGCTAGTGAGGTTAAGGAAATTGCTTGGGAATAGTTTTTCATGATTTATTGTGGCTATCCACATCATTTTTCACCTATTTCACTAAAAATTGGTCCCATATTATTTGTATTTTCTCAATAAGGGAGGATGTCCCCCATGGGGTGTCCCTCACCTTGGCACATGATGTATTTACTTGTCATATCTTATGTTATGTTGTTAAGGTGGATCCTAGGGTGATTTATGTCCCTAGGTAACCCCACTTTTATGTACTGCATGATGATATCTTATGTAATTATTTATTACACCTTATTAAGGCATCCTTTGGCAAAAGTGTTACCCCGTTTGTATCGATCCATGTAAAGATAATAACTATGATATCCACCGTTGAAATGTCTCAGATATTGTAATGCCCTAGTTTTGACCCCATGGTATTAAAATTGTACATGATGTAAATATTGTCATTGAATCATGGCAAGGAGATCAAGGCCAAGGACCTGCCATTGATTTGGTGTTTTGTGTATAGGCGATCAGAATGGATTCCTATGGTTCTCATGCTAGTCAGGAATAGTATATTTTGAGATATCATGTAAATATGCAATTTAATAAAATAGCACAACTAGCTATGCACTGCAACAGAAGAGATGGGGACATGATTTCACAAGGAATAGGGAGGGGAATTATCCAAACCCTTGAGCTAATAGAGTGAGGCTAGATGTGAATGGGAGAAATCATAAGCTCTCATATACCCTCATTGTCCTCTATACTCAATCATTTAAATATTCTAGAAGATTGGTTGAGGTAGTTAATGCCTTGGGTAGAATGAGGCCTGGAAGTTAGATTTTGTGACTGAGCCAAACTGCAGTCTGCAGAAGCCGTATTCTTGCTTCTAGGGAAAGAAATCAAAAGAATGTGTTCCCATTCATTTATCCTCATTGACCAAGAATGATTGCCTCGTTCTCTCATTTCCCATTGCTCAGTTGCAGAAAGATCATTCTCAGAGAGTTCTCATCCATTCCCGTTGTTCCCCATCCTCATTCATGCACAATTCATTCCATTCATCCATACTGATCCTCACACAGAGTGTGATCCCATAGACGCATCGAGAGCTAGCAGAGAACTATTCCGCATCCAGTGGTGTTTATCCTCATCAATCCTTGACTCGAACCCTTTTTTCCTGTATTACAAAGTGGTATGCAACCTTGGTCTCTTGTGTTACAAAGTGGAACCTTGTTTTGTTGTGTCCAACGCTTATGGTTTATTGTGATGTGTACCTTGGTTTGGGTTTGAACTGTATGCAAGACTTAGGAGTGGAAGAGGCATAGAATTGGCTTGATAAACCTAGTGGAGAAGGGAACCTCATAGAAAGATAAGAGCGGTTGGTTAATTTTCTATGCACACCCTGAAGAGCACTGGAAGGGAAGGTACGGCTTGAGGGGATGTACAGTAGAGAAGGGGATACTTCCTTGTGTTGGGTGTGTAGGTATTGTGGATGCCAAGCTAGAGAAATCTTGTGGAGGTGTACCTAGCTTTGTGATTGAGCGCACTAGCTTAGCAATTCTCCATTTCCACTGCCTTAGTAGACTGATAAACCCAATGGTATATTTGCTTAGCTGACAACTTGATAAACCCAATGGTATATTAGCTTGGCTAACAGCCTGATAAACCCAATTGTATATTCACTTGGATGAACATCCTATGAAACCCAACTGTTAGTTGGCTTGGTTGAGTCTTGATGTGCATTTGACCATGTGTGAATCATTACCTTAGCATCCTGATAAACCCAACTGTGTGTTGGCTTGGTTGAGCATCCTGATTAACCCAACAATGTGTTCGCTTGGGTGGACAGCCTGATAAACCCAACTGGAGGTTGGCTTGGATGTGTTTTGATGTGTTCTAGCTATGTGTGAGCTTGTTTTCGCTAGTTACTTGTGGAAATCATGCCCATATCAGGGGTGGAAGTTGTGTTGAGAGATTGATGAACACAACTAGCATATGGTTAGGTGGAACGTTGCAATGACATAGCTAGTTGCGAGACAACTTCATCTTCAAGATAAGTATTCTCTGGTTATTTATAATTCTGCAATGTATTTGTTTATGAACATGTTGAATGTGTTGAATGCTTGCTAAAATATTCAAGTAGATTTTACTACTATTATATTTCCTGCACTTTACATATGCATATGCCTTGTATTTTCCATTTCATTTTGCTTATGATCATGAAGGCTTGATGCCTAGTTACAGAGTAAGAAAGGTGATTATATTAAGGTAGACATGGTTTTACGCACCCTTGAATCCTCCCTATGGAAGGCAGAAGCGGAAAAAGAACATAAATAACCAAGTAAAATGTTTGTTCTTGCAGCCTGGACTCCACCTGTAGAAGGCGGAAGGAAGGAAAAACAGAAAATGGTTAAGGAAAAATGTTGGATTTCCGCTACCCAAAGTCCGCCAGCAGAATGCAGAAGGCAAAAGGTGGAAATCGGTAATTTGAGGACAAAGGTAAGTGCTTTTGAGTTTTTCACTACCCAAAGTCTACCGATAGAATGTGAAAGTCAGAAATTGGAAAGCGGAAGGTGAGAAAAAAACTCTGTCGCATGTTGGGTTTTCGCTACCTAGAGTCCGCTACGGAAAGTGGAAGGCGGAAGGCAGAAGAGTAACAGTTGGCGATGTCGAACCTTAGGTTTTCGCTACCTAGATCCCACTGTGTAAAGTGGAAGGAGGAAATCGAGAAGGAAAGAAATAACAATGGAAAATCTAAGAGTTCCGCTTGATGCAACCCACATTGCAGAATGCAGAATGTGAAATGCAGAGGGAGGAGGGAGGAAGGTGGAAAAACCAGGTTCAGCACGGAAATGAATTTTTCCAATTACAGAGTGGATTTTTTGATGGTGGAACGACTATTACAATGCTTTTTAATCTTTCGGAAGAATGTGGAAGGGTGTTTCACGACCCATGACTAGTTGTTTTAAAGAAATTTTTATATATGCATGGCATCAGCAGATGGGTACATGAAATTGTGGTATCAGAGCAATTAGTTTCAACATTGGGCCTAAATGGGCCAATTCCAATATTATGCAGAGAGAAAACTGCAGTGAACAGTTGGTAAGTGATTGTTAAATTCTGAGATTATCACGTAGCTAACAATGATGTTTATTAACACATTTTGTAGAATCATAGTGTAGTTTGGAAAAGTTGGTTTTGGCTTGGCCATGAGAATCAACAGCATGAATGATGCACATGATCCATATGAGCTCAAGGAATATGCCATGGGGAGAGCATACGAGTTGGAAATGCTAAAACAAAATCCAATTGAAGGAGATATTGGGATACTCCCCCAAATATTGCAACCACCATGAGAATCTTCAGGGTGGGTTACAAAGTTGCAGAGAAGAAAATGAGAGGATGATTAGAGCTCCAGAAGAGCATCTATATGGTGGGAGAACCTCATGCAAGTAAATAAGATCAATGAAAGAAATATTGTGTGGAAACAGTTCACGAAATATTTCAAGCAAAAGTACCTCTCTGATAGGTACTATGATGATAAGATCAAAGAGTTCCATGAGCTAATATTGGGACAGTTGACCATGGAAGAATATGCAAATAAGTTCTTGGAACTGCTGAGATATTTCAGGTAGATCAGGGATGATAAAGTGAAAATTTAGTGTTTTATAAGTGGGCTACCTCAATCCTATAAAGATAGGATTGATTTTGATGAACCTCGAACTCTAGAAGAGGCAATAAGGAAGGCCAAGTATTGCTATGATAAGACCAAAAGAAAACCTGATTTCCATAAGGTGTGGAAGGACCAAAAGAACGAGAAGTTTGAACAAAGGAAGAAAGGTTTCAAACCTTATCACTTCCAAAATCAGCAAAGGCATCCATCACAAGCTATGACTAAGACAACTAGAATGATGGGAGACATGCCAAGAGATCCAAAGGGTCCAAGAGAACAACTCCAATGTTGGGGATGTGGAGGAAACCATATGCGTAGGAACTATCTACATGATAACGGCATGTAAGGAAAGTTCACAACATTCAAGAAGCAAAAACTGTGGGTCAAGTGGAAAGGAACATCCCTAGAATCTATGCAGTGCAAGAGGACTTCCAGACAGATCATCAATCAACTATGGTTGAAGTTGAAGGCAGGATTGCTGAGCAATCTGTTTCTGTTTTGATTGACCCTGGATCTACTCACAGTTATATCACTCCTAAAATCATTGAGATTTGTGATTTTAATAAATTAAAGCATAGCAAATCATGGTTAGTTCAGCTAGCCATAGGAACCAAGAGAAAGGTTAGTGAAGTGGTAGAGAAATGTCCATTGGTCATGGATGGGATACTCACTTATGCAAACCTGAATGTTCTTCCACTTGGTTCTTATGATATTATCATTGGAATCAAATGGTTAGAAGCACACAAAGTTAAGATTGACTATTGCAACAAGACATTTGAATGCATGGATGAAGAAGGAAACCCAAGGGTTGTAAGAGGAATTCCAAAGGTGATTTATGTAAGGAATATTTCAGCAATGCAGCTGGAGAAGTTCTGTAGGAAAGGTTGTAGATTGTATGCAGCCCATGTTTTGGAGGCAATGGAGAATGAAACTCCTAGGTTGGAGGAATTTCATATATTGAAATAAATCAGGGATGTTTTTCCTGATGAGATTCCAGGACTTCCTCCAAAGAGAGACATTGATTTTACAATTGACCTTATGCTTGGAGCAGCACCAGTGTCCAAGACAACCTACATTTTAGATTTTTATCATTTAAACAATATGATCTAGGATCTTATCTAAGAGACTAACATGCACAACAATAATCACAAGAGACAAGAGACACAAATATTTTCCTTAGGGAAACCATAAAAGAGAAAACCATGCAACTTCCTCAAAGATATAATGAGCACCAATGGCAACAGTAAAACCCAAAGATAGAAAAGATGATCTCCAACAATTGTTCTCTCTCTCTCACTTGAGAGAGCTTCTCCTCTCTCACTCATGAGCCCCAGTTGAGTGAGTGTGTGTGTAGAAATGAGGAGAGCCTCACTTCTATTTGTATTCTTCTGTTCACTTTATTTCCACTCCAACAAGTCGGCCTCACTTAACAACTACTTACCAGGGCCGACTTCTCTAGGAGAGTCTAATAACCCTAGTTCCCCACAACTATGGGCACTTTACCCCCCAGATCAACAAGGAGGGTTAAACTCAACTTAGTTGTGGGGACTATTTCCCTGACTTACAACGGAGGGTGAACCTCATTGACTTTACATGAATTTATTATGTTAATGACTCCCTCGATAGGAACATCGTGGTATAATATAAAATATACAAGTGAATACATTCTGAAGTTACAAATACATCAACACTCCCTCTTAAATAGGAAGATATTATCTTGACATAATTCATCAACACAAGTCTTCTTCTCTGGATCATCATCAAATCCTCATCATCAAGTCTGGATCATCACTGGATCATCATCAAGTCTAGATCATCACTAGATCATCATCAAGTCTGGATCATCACTAGATCGTCATCAAGTCTAGATCATCACTAGATCACCATCAAGTCTGGATCATCACTAGATCATCATCAATGCTTCTGCTATCTCAAACAAATGGTGCTACCTCTCAATTCTACTCATCACAAGAAGTTCTACAGACCCATCCCTTTTTCATGCTGGTTATAGGCCTAGCCTCCATGTAGGTCTTCATCATCTTCAACACTTATATCTGACCATGGAATGAACCATGTCAGAAAGGCCCACCCGGCACTTACATCTGACCATGGGAGGAACACATCCAAGAACCATGTCAGAAAGGAACACCCAACACTCACATCTGACCATGGGAGGAAGACATCCAAAACCCATGTCAGAAAGGCCCAGCACTCACATCCGACCTCACCTTGTCAGAAAATATTTGCACTTACATCTGACCTCATCTTGTCAGAAAGGCTTTGCACTTACATCCGAGCTCATCTTGTCAGAAAGTATCTGCACTTACATTCGACCTCATCTTCTCAGAAAGGGTCTACACTTACATCCGACCTCATCTTGTCAGAAAGGATCTGCGTTTACATATAATAATGTGGAAACACATCCCACAATCACATCAAAAAGGCTCTGCACTTATATCTGATCATGTGTGAACACATCCCACAATCACATTAGAATGGCTCTGCACTTATATCTGATCATGTGGGAACACATCCCACAGTCACATCAGAATGGATCTGCATTGATCATGTGGGAACACATCCCACAATCACATTAGAATGGTTCTGCACTAATCATGTGGGAGCACATCCCACAATCACATCAAAATGTCTCTACACTAATCATGTGGGAACACATCCCACAATCACATCAAAATATCTCTGCACTTACATCTGACCATGTGGATACCGGCCTTCCACCATGTCAGAAAGGCTAATGGACACATCAATTCCGTTTGGAGGAAATCTCAATTTGGAGAACACCAAGCTTCTCCCTGAAGTACTTAAACTTCACTCTAGCCATTTCTAGCATAGAATCATATTAGCACTGATTACGTCCAAGGATAACCTGTGAGCTTCACCAGGACTGATTACATATGAGGACAACCTACAGGACTATTTATGTCTGAGCTACCTATGAGCTTCACCAGGATTTTATGCTCAGACAACCCGTCTTCACCGACTATGCTAGAAATCCCTCTTTCGAGAGATCTCGATCTGGATCACATATTTGAGCTTCACTGCTCCTCTCTCGGTTGTTCTCAATGCCATGCAGGACTCTATCCTGCTAAAACAAGAGATCACTCTTGATCTCATACTGAAGCAAGACCCCGAAGTGCTCTTCCTATAATGGCACTGCCTGCCCAATCCGAATCCACATAAGCCTCCAGGTTAATGTTCTGATTTGCCTCATACTGGAGCCCATAATCAATTGCACCCTTCAGGTACCTCATTGCATGCTTTGCAACCATCAGGTGAACATGTCTCAATTTTTTCACAACAAAGAAAATATCTGGTCTCATATTCGTCAGGTACATCAAGGAACAAATCATCTAACGATACATTATAGCATCAATCGAATATGATGAAGCATCACTCAATAGCTTCAGGTTCAATGCCATAGGTGTGGTCATGGCCTTGCATTCCATCATCCCAAACCTCTTCAGGATCTCTACTGCATACTTCCCTTGTCCAAGGAATATTCCATCTACATTCTGCCACACCTCCATGCCTAGAAAGTAGTGCACCATATCCAAGTCCTTCATCTCTAACTTGGTAGCAAGTCTCCTTCTTGCAAATTTAATGAGTTCCTCTTTTCTGTCAGGAACAAGTCATTGACATATAACAAGAGCATCACTAGTCTTTTGCCTTCAACCTTGAAGTAAAGATTGGAATCCGCTTTACTCTTAGTAAAGCCTAGAGTCATCAGTAAGTTGTCCATTCTGTCACATCATGTCAAACCTCAGGATCTTCTACAGTCACTCCCTCTGAAGCGGAGCATCATTCTCCCTCTGTCTTTCATACTCTATGCACTGAAACATTATGTACCAGAGTGACAAGTAGCTTCCTCTACTACTAATATTCTATGTATCCATCTAGGGTCACTGGATACCAAGATCCTCTATCTTGAACTTTTTCACTGAGTTCTTCCTGCACCCATCTGTGAGCTTGTCATCCTCTATAGGATTTCATCTTCAACCTTGTAGCAAAGGTTAATATCTTCATCACTCTAGGTGATCTTCAATATCCTCATGTATGTGTTAACCCATGGGTGACTTCTGAGCTCATACAAGGATTTCTTTGCACACATGATTTTTCCTGTCATGTGTCTTAACTTCCAGTGGTTGCAAATGTCTCTTCGTAGTATATGCCTTCTTTCTATGAGAAGCCTTGTGCTATGAATCTTGCCTTGTATCCTACGATTGCATGATGGATCATGTAGATCCATATGGAATACATATGGACCTCCCTTCAGGTCATGATATTGCATCCTAGACATCATTCTTCTTAAATTGGTATTCTCCTTCCCTTTATTCTTGGCTACTTCTTCATAGCTGGAAGGTTCTACATCAATGATGTTACTCAACAGTGTTACATAAATGCATTGTGTCTAAGATCTCTTCTTTGAAAGTATCGTCATATTATTCTTCATTTTGGATTATTTCTTGGAACTGTCGTCACTTGTTCTTCAGAACAAGTCTCATCCTTCTTTTCTCATAGGTGATTGTACATGATCTTTCCTACAATTCAAATGCATTAGTTGTATAGTTAGAAACATTTCATAAGGTATATTCATAATGAAAAAATTATTTTGCGTCAAGATATAATCATGCAACTATTTTAGCCAATACAACATTGATCCATATCTTATGGAAACTTTCTAGATTCCTTCCATCTCTACCAGGACAACATTGAGATTGTGCACTAATACAATATGTCAGCAAAGAGGTTTCATTCTAGATAAGTAGCAATGGAGAGCTGTATAGCACCATGATCTACTTAACCATCGCATGCATATTAGTAGCACACTGTCATTAATGCAAATTCTATCATGCATAATACATCGACTGGATATAAACAAATGCATAACAAAAAAATATCATGAAATGACAATTGGTGGACTCCTTCTTGAGCCTTCTGCTTCATCATCTTGTTCATTCATGACATCATCATTTCTTATCCAAATGCTAAGATGGATAAGAGGTTCTTCAAGAGTTGAGTCCTCCATATTCCTCATCGCTTGAAGGATCTTCTTTGGATCGTGAGAGCTTGATCTTCAGTTGCTCCCATCTTCTCTTTCTCTTATTATGAGCCAAGCTTCTTCTTGTGTGCACTCTTCCCAAAGTTTGCTAAAAGTAATCACTTCCTTCTATCACACATTCCTTGAATGAATGAATCCCATGATCCTGGGAGGCCATTCAAGGTAGTTATCACAACTTCTACATTCTCCACTTCTTCTACTGCTTCAAGTTGTTCTTTGATTTGAGAGACCCTTGTAAAGTATGACTGTATGGCTACGCATTCTGGATCTTCACATTCTTCAACTGGTTTCTCAAAGTCATCTTCCGATTTATCTTCTTTCGTTCAAATAGCTTGGTCAAGGAATCAAACATCTCTTTAGGTGTCTTTAGGGAAGACACTTGTGGTATAAGGTGATCCTTGATTGAATCAACAATGATCTTCTTGTGTAAGGCTTTAGCCTCATCTCCCTCTGGAACTAGAACCTCTCTACTTATGTGGGTGTCCAATTTAATTTTCTTCAAGAACCAATGAGATCCAATACTTCTATGCTTGGAATTTTTCATATTTACCAATCTTGTCATCAATTTTGTGTGGTTAGTCATTTTGAAATGAGAACCTCAAAATTAAATAGCAAAAGATTAGATCTTACCGATTTGAGGTGTCCATCCTGGTTCCGGAGCTGGCTGATATAGGGTTTGTCAGAGAAACCCTAATTTTCAAAACTTGGAATATTTTAGATATGATTGTATAGAAATATATACCTCTTCAATATTATTTGTCCAATGTACTCCTTTTCTAAAAACAGTGGACGGAAGCTCCTGGAACAGGAAGCCCTAGTTTACCAATTTCTTCTGCAGAAATGCCTGATACTATTACTACGGTATCTCTGAAAGTGCTTCTCCTATATGTCTGAAATTTTGTATTAAGGTAACCTTGTCTATCCTATTTACAACACCATATGTTATACCAGAATTGGTTTCACCAATTGGGACTTATGAGATTTATCCCAAGGTGACTTATTTCGGGACTATTCAGAATAGCAAACTTGTAGGGATTACCACGTGTCCTTGTTTCATCATCAGGGTCTAGAACTTTTACCACATAAATTAAATTATGTACCCTATTTGGAACATCTTACAAAATTTAATTTGGATCTTTGTATCCTGAGATATAGCAATTATCCCTAGGTGTCATGCTTAGGGATGAATCCTGGAAGAGGCTGGAACCCTGATTTGGAGGAAACATATCTCCCAGAATATAGAGAATATGGGGCTAAAAGTTTTACACAGAGTACATAAGGAATTTATAT
The DNA here is from genome assembly GCA_001517045.1 of Pseudotsuga menziesii. Lineage (NCBI taxonomy): Eukaryota > Viridiplantae > Streptophyta > Pinopsida > Pinales > Pinaceae > Pseudotsuga > Pseudotsuga menziesii. Next base: position 1,463,702 of record LPNX010135098.1, on the reverse strand, counting down.
TTGGCCTATGAAAGTTTCCGCTCGTGATCCTTCTCCAATATCAAGATATAGCGAATGTACCAAAACTACTAGTTTCAATATTTTAGGGTTTTTCAGGCCTGGAGTCAAACTAGGGTTTGACTTTCTCAGAGTTTTACCCAACCAAACATCTCAACCCAGGTCTCTAAACTTCAAGTTTGATTAGGAGAGTAATCCTATGCCGGGCTCACTCAAAAATTCCTCTTTTGTAAAAATCCCTAATTTTCTGCAGCGAAAACTAAAAATGCCCAAAATCAAATTCTGCTTCGACCAAAAGATGTGCCCTTCAATGGAGAGTCATCCTAGCCTTATTTTGCTAATGGATTGTGGAGAGAGACCCAAAAAGTAAGAAGCCATAGATTTTGTAGCTAAACAATGTCTTCTTCTCAGGTTAGCTCTGATAACATGTTAGATTTTTATCATTTAAACAATATGATCTAGGATCTTATCTGAGAGAATAACATGCACAACAATAATCACAAGAGACACAAAGATTTTCCTCAGGGAAACCATAAAGGAGAAAACCCCACAACTTCCTGAGAGATAGAATGAACACCAATGGCAGCAATAAAACCCAAAGATAGAAAAGATGATCTCCAACAGTTGTTCTCTCTCTCTCACTTGAGAGAGCTTCTCCTCTCTCACTCATGTGCCACAGTTGAGTGAGTGTGTGTGTAGAAATGAGGAGAGCCTCACTTCTATTTATATTCTTTTGTTCACTTTATTTCCACTCCAACAAGTCGGCCTCACTTAACAATTAATTAACAGGGCCAACATCTCTAGGAGAGTCTAATAATCCCAGTTCCCCACAAATGTGGGGACTTTACCCCCTAATCAACAAGGAGGGTTAACCTCAACTCAATTGTGGGGACTATTGCCCTGACTTACAACAGAGGGTTAACCTCATTGACTTTACATGAATTTATTATGTTAATGACTCTCCCGATAGGAACATCAGGGTATAATATAAGATATACAAGTGAATACATTCCGAAGTTACATATACATCAACACTACAGGATGAGCACACCAAAATTACTAGAGCTAAAGATGTAGTTGAAGGAAATGTTGGAGAAGAAGTATATCAGGCCGAGTGTGTCCCTATGGGGGGCAACATTTATGTTTGTGAAAAATAAAGATGGGACACTCAGATTATGTATTGACTACAGACAATTGAACAAAGTCAATGTGAAAAATAAATACCCTTTACCTCAAATTGATGACCTTTTTGATCCAATGAGAGTAGACAAGGTATTTTAAAAGATTGTCTTGAGGTTTGGTTACCATCAGGTAAGAATCAAAGAGGAAGATATTCATAAGAAATCCTTTAGAACAAGGTATGGACACTATGAGTTTGTGGTGGTACCATTCGGTCTCACAAATGCACCAGCTAAATTCATGTGTCTCATGAATAGTGTTTTCAGCAAGTATCTAAACAAGTTTGTTCTTGTCTTCCTAGATGCCATTCTTATTTATTATAAGAATGAAGAAGAGCATGAAGAACATCTAAGAATGACATTGCAATTGCTAAGGGAGCATAAGTTGTATGCAAAGTTGAGAAAATGTGACTTAGATGCAAATAATGAAATATAAAATTCATTATTTGGGTCACATTATCTTAGATGAAGGAATATATGTGGACCTTGAGAATATTGAGGCCGTTATGAATTGGCCAACTCCAAGAAATGTGACATATGTGAGTTATTTTATGGGACTTGCAGGGTACTACAAGAGGTTAATTAAAGGATTCTCCAAGGTCGTGCATTCAATCACTTCTTTGCAAAATAAGGGGATAAATTTTGAATGGACACCAAGATGTGAAGAAAGCTTCCAACAGTTGAAGAATCTTCTAACAAGTGCACCAATTTTGAAGATTGCAGACCCAGAAAAAGACTTTGTGGTGTGTATTGATGCATGTAACCAAGGACTTGGAGGATTTCTTATGCAAGAAAACCACGTGGTATGCTATGAGTCAAGAAAGTCGAAAAAACATGAGAAAAACTATGCTACTCATGATTTAGAACTTGCATCCATAGTACATGCTCTCAATATGTGGAGAATTTACTTAATGGGAAGGAAATTTGAGCTAAGGACAGACCATTGTGGTCTGAAATACTTGTTTGATCAGCCAAATTTAAATGCTAGGAAAGCTAGATGGTTGGAATTTTTGTGTGAATTTGATTTTGAAATCAAACAAATAAAAGGAAAAGAAAACAAGGTGGTTGATGCACTCAGCAGGAAAGTACATGAAATGCATGTGGCATCTCTTAGTATTTTCCAACCAGATTTGAGGCACCAGATTACTAACAATATTGCTGCGGATGAAATGTACGTGCAGATAACGACCAAGTTGCAGCTGAAAAGCCTTGAAAGGAAGTATGAGAAATATAATTTGGAAGAAGATGAAATTTTTACTTATAAGAACAAGATTTATATTCCAAAAAATAGCAGAATTGAGGAGAATTGTTATGGATGATATCCATCAAGCTCCATATTCTGGTCACCCAAGTTATCAGAAAACAATTTCTACAGATAGAAAGCAGTATTTTTGGCCAGGAATGAAAAAGTACATTGCTGAGTATATTTCTAAGTGCATGAAATGTCAGCAAGCGAAGGTTGAGCATTAACACCCAGCAGGTTTATTGCAACCTTTTCCAGTTCCGAAATGGAAGTGGGAAGTCATTTCCATGGATTTTATTACAGGATTGCCAATGTCTGTGAGACAACATGAATCCATCATGGTTGTGGTGGACAAGTTGACAAAGGAATCACATTTTATATCGGTTAAGTCCACATATAAATCTGATGCCATTGCAAATATCTTCATGAAAGATATTTTCAAATTGCATGGATTGCCTAAGGCAATAATTTCTGACAAGGATACCAAGTTCACTTCCAATTTTTGGAAGGGTTTGTTTGGATATTTGGGTACAAAGCTGAACTTTAGCACCGCATACCCTCCTTAGACTTATGGAAAAACAAAGAGAGTGAATCAGGTGCTTGAAGACATGATTCCCATGTATGTAATGGACAAACAAACCAAGTGGGAGGATTATTTACACTTGGTAGAGTTTTCCTATAATAATGGGCAGTAAGAATCATTGGGAATGAGTCCATATAAAGCTTTGTATGGAAGAAGGTGTACGACACCTATGACTTGGGATAACCCAATGGATAGGATTGTTCTTGTTCCATAATTACTTAAGGAAATGGAACAAGAGGTTGCAAAGATTAGGAAAAACCCGAAAGAAGCCCAAGATATACAGAAGAGCTATGCATATAAGCATAGAGTGTGCAGGGAGTTCATTGTTGGGGATCATGTTTATCTTATAGTGAGGCCAAGGCAGAGTTCCTTGAAGCTTGGGAGTTGAGCCGATATGTCACCTAGATATTGTGGGCCATTTGAAGTGCTTGAAAGAATAGGACCAATTGCATAAATACTCATATTTCTTGCTAGTACTATAGCTCATAATGTTTTCCATGTTTCTTTACTTAAGAAATATGTACATGATCCTAACCATGTGATTAATGGGTATTTGATCCAAGTGGAACCTGAGGGAGATTTTCAAACCGAGCCATTGCGCATCCTCGACAAGAAGGTCACAATGCTCCAGAAGCGAGTTGTTGGACAGGTAAAGGTGTGGTGGAATCACTACGGTCCTGTTGAGGATACGTGGGAGCTAGAGGATGCCATGAGATTGGCACATCCTTTTTTTTCAATTTTGTAGAGCACTGAGGATAGTGCTAATGAAGGGGGAGGGGAATGTAACACCCCAGTTTTGACCCCATGGTATTAAAATTGTACATGATGTAAATATTGTTATTGAATCATGGAAAGGATATCAAGGCCAAGGCATTTCCATTGATTTAGTGTTTTGTGTATATGCGATTAGAATCGATGCCTATGGTTCTTGTGCTAGTCAAGAACAGTATATTTTGAGACATCATGTAAATATGCAATTTAATAAAATACCACAACTAGCTATGCACTGCAACGGAAGAGATGGGGGTATGATTTCACAAGGAATAGGGAGGGGAATTATCCAAACCATTGAACCAACAGGGTGAGGCCAGATGTCAATGGGAGAAATATTAAGCTTTGATCTACTCTCCTTGTCCTCTGTACTCAATCATTTAAATCTTCCAGAATATTGGTTGAGGCAGTTAATTCCTTGGGTAGGGTGAGGCATGGCAGTTAGATTTTGTGACTGAGCCATCCTGCAGTCTACAGAACTCGTATTATTGCTTCTAGGGAAATAAATCAAGAGAATGTGCCACCCATTCATTTATCCTCATTGAACAAGAATGATTCCTCATTCTCTCATTTTTCATTCCTTAGTCATGGAATGATCATTCTCATAGAGTTCTCATCAATTCCAATTGTTCCCCATCCTCATTCACGCAGGAGTCATTACATTCGTCCATAGCGATCCTCACGCAGAGTGTGATACCGCAAACACAATGAGAGCTAGCAGAGCATTGTTATGCATCTTGCAGTGTTTATCCTCATCGATCCTTGACTAGAACCCTATTTTCATGTATTACAGAGTGGTATGTAACCCTGGTCTCCTATCTTACAAAGTGGAACCTTGTTTTGTTGTGTCTAGCGCTTGTGGTTTGTTGTGATGTGTACCTTGGTTTGGGTCTGAACAGTATGGAAGACTTAGGAGTGGAAGAGGCCCAAAATTGGCTTTATAGACCTAGTGGAGAAGGGAACCTCATAGAAAGATAAGAGTGGTTGGTTAATGTTCTATGCACACCCTGAAGAGCACTGGAAGGGAAGGTATGGCATGAGGGACTGTGTAGTAGAGAAGGGGATACTTCCTTGTGTTGGGTGTGTAGGTATTGTGGATTCCAAGCTAGATAGATCTTATGGAGGTGTCCCTAGATCTATTGTTGAGCTCAGTAGCTTATCAATTATTCCTTTCCATTGCCTTAGAATCTTGATAAACCCAATGGTATATTGGCTTAGCTGACAGCCTGATAAACCCAATGGTATATTGGCTTAGCTGACAGCCTGATAAACCCAATGGTATATTGGCTTAGCTAACAACCTGATAAACCCAATTATATATTGTCTTCGTTGAACATCCTGATAAACCCAACTGTTATTTGTCTTGGATGAGTCTTGATGTGCATTTGAACATGTGTGATTCATTGCCTTAGTGGCCTGATAAACCCAATGGTGTGTTGGCTTGGCTGAGAAGCCTGATAAACACAACGGTGTGTTGGCTTGGCTGGACAACCTGATAAACCCAATTGGAGGTTTGCTTGGCTATGTTTTGATGTGTTCTAGCTATGTGTGAGCATGGTGTTCCCTCAGGTTCCTTGTGGAAACCATGCCCCACTCAAGCATGGCAGTTGTGTTGAGAGATTGATGAACAGAACTGGCCTATGGTTGGGTGGAACGTTGTAGCGACATAGCTAGTTGTAGGACAACTTCATCTTCAAGATACGTATTCTCTGGTTATTTATAATTATGCAATTTATTTGTTTATGAACATGTTGAATGTGTTGAATTCTTTCTAAAACGTTCAAGTAGAGTTTACTGCTGTTATATTTCCTGCATTTTACATTTGCATATTCCTTGTATTTTTCGTTGCATTTTGCTTATGATCATGGAGGCTTGATGCCCATTTACAAATTTAAAAAGGTGATTATCTTAAGGTAGATATGGTTTTCTGCACCCATGAATCCACCCTACGGAACGTGGAGGGGGGAAGGTGGAAGCAGAAAAAGAACAAAAATAACCCAATAAAATGTGTGTTCCTGCATCGTGGACTCCGCCTGCGGAAGGCGGGAGGAGGAAGGAGGAAAAACAAAAAATGGTTAAGGAAAAATGTTGGATTTTTAATACCTGAAGTCCACCAATGGAATGTGGAAGGAGGAAGGTGGAAAACAGGAATCGAAAGAAAAAGGTAAGTGTTTTTGAGTTTTTCACTACCCAAAGTTTGCCAGTAGACTGCAGAAATTGGAAAGCGGAAGGTGAGCAAACGAATCCCTCACATGTTTGGTTTTCGCTACCCAGAGTCCGTTGTGAAAATAGGAAGGTAGAAGGTGGAAGAGTAACAGTTGGCAATGTCGAACCTTAGGTTTCCACTACCCAGAGCCCGCCGTGGAAAGCGGGAAGACAAGAAATAATAGTGGAAAATCTAAGAGTTCCGTCTATCGCAAGTTGCATTGCGGAATGCGAAATGCGGAAGGCGAAGGGAGGAAGGAAGAAAATATAGGTTCAAAATGGAAATTAATTTTTACGGTTACAAAGTGGATCTATTGATGGTGGAACGATTGTTACAGTGGTTTTTAAGATTCCAGAGGAATGCAGAAGGGTGTTTCATGATCCATGACAAGATGTTTTTAAGAAATTTTTTATATATGCATGGCATCAACAGATGGGGACGTGACATATATTATAATGGAGGTGAATACTGCAGCAACGAGTTTAATAGATATTATTTATACAATGGGATTCACAGAGAGAAGACAATCCCTGGAATACCGCAAGAAAATGGTGCATCTGAAAGAATGAACATAACGATCATGGAGCATGCAAGGTGTATGAGATTGCATGCAGGGTTGCACTTATAATATTGGGTTGATGTTGTAGATATTGTTGTTTATTTAATAAAAAGAGGGCCTTCAAGCGTTTTGGATGGTGGAATTCCAGAGGCATGGACAAGTAAAAAGGTAAACTACCCATTTTGGAGAACTTTTGCCTGTGAATCATTTTTCCATATTGATAAAGAAAATAGAACAAAGCTTTATTTTAAATCCAACAAATATATCTTTATTGAATATGGGGTTGATGATTTTGGTTGTCGCTTATGGGATTATGAAAATCACAAAATCATTAGGAGTATACCAACCCCACCAATAATCAAAATATGAAGATGCATATCGATAGCATCCTGATCCAACTGAATGAAATGGGAGGAGAGCGACCAAGCTTGAAGGGAGGTAATCCTATGGGTATGTGACAAAGGAATTGTTTACCCAAGACTGGCCATACCCCTGCAATGCATATTTGATCCACAGGCTTCAAATATTGAATCCAATTCATGAAGGATCACGCCCTGATAGTAAAAATTGTGGGTATTTTTCCATATGAGGAATCCCTAGTCTAGTGGATAAATTCCACTTGGAAACCTAAAGGACACTATGATTTGCATCTTGGGTCAAAAGGGTTTTTTACTATCACTTTTATAAATATGGAAGACCCCAACCACATCCTAGATGAGGGACCCTATTTCTTCTACTCGATTGGGCTCTTCCTAAGGTCATGGAAAGAAAGATTCAACCTAGAAAGGACGAAATGAAGACCACCCTCGTATGGTTACAACTATACTCCCTTCCTAGTGAATATTGGGACCCAAAAATATTGGAAGACATTGGTAATACACTAGGAACATTCAATAAAATATATGTAAATACCAAGGCTAAACGATATACATCCTATGCTCGTATTTGTACTTACATAGATCTAACAAAAGAACTCACATAATCCATAAACCTAATGTGGGAGGATGAGGAATGAAAGCGGTTTCTAGACTATGAGCATATCTCATTCTGCTATAGACACTGCCATGACTATGGGAACCTCCAAAGAGATTTCCCATAGAATCCCCCCCCCTTAGGACCCTAAACCTAGAAAATAAGAGGGCACCCAAGGTTTTTCGAGGGGTCAATAAAAAAAGAGGAGTGCAAGATGAAAGGAGATCATTGAGATCAACAAATGACCCACAACCTAAAACCATTTCATGGTTCTATAGGAGCAAGAGGAAGAAAGTGTGCATGAAGACAACCTTAATCAAAGAAAATAGGACCAAGGAAATTACCAGGAAGTAAACGACAAAACCACTGAGGAAATCACGACTCACCAAGAGATGGACATTAAGGATGAGGGGAAAGATATGGATCTTAGAGAGTTGGATATCGATGGCATAAAAAAATATTGGGTATGTTCCTCAAGAGAAATTCTAACTCCTGAAAGATACTATCATCAAAGCCAAAGCCATAAAACCCTTAGGGAACACCACCAAATCCTTGAAGGATATCAGAAGAAATCTAACGGAAACACATAAGAAAGAGGAAGGGAGATCCAACTGAACCTGAATCACGGAAGCTAGAATCAAACTAGTGGAATCAGGTCAGTACCCTACAATTAGGGATGCTCTAGAACTATAATTTTATATTGTTCTCAAAGAATATAATAACTTGGAACATAAGAGGGCTAAATGGCCCTCGCAAAACAAGAATATTGAAGAATAAGATCCAAAAGGAAAAACCGACAATTATGCTAGTTCAAAATACGAAATGCTCCGAGGCTCACTTGATAAGGGTAGGGAAGAAAGAATGGAGACACTGTGAAGGGATAGGAATAGATGCAACTAGAGCAGCATGTGGGCTTTGAATCCTTTGGGATCCATCGAGAATCACCTTATCTATATTCATGGCCTTTAGAATCTCTCTATAGGCAAAATTCCAGGTTGTAGGCACCAATATCAAAGGTATTCTCACAAATTTTTATGTCCCACATGCTCCCTAGTTGAAGGAATTATTTATTAAATCTATTCCTTGGATCCATCAATGGGCCAATGGAAAGCACTGGGTATTGGGGGTATATTTCAATATGATCACCTCCCTTGGAGAGAAGAAGGGTGGGAAACGTATATTGGAGTGGGAAAGCATCCTATTCAGGGATGTCATTGAAGAGATGGATATAGTTTATGTCATCTCTGGGGAGGACATTTTAACATGGAATAACAAACAGGGGGTTGACAGACATATTTCCTCTAGTCTGGATAGATTCCTAATCTCAGAATTAGTTATGGGTCTAGGTAGTGAAGTCTCCTCCTTGGTCCTTCCTTCAATGGGATCTAACCACTAGCCACTCTTTCCATGGTGGAGTGGTCGAGGACCCCAATTTAAAAAACCCTTCAGATTTGAACAATTTTGGCCTGGACATCTAGAGTTCAAAAATAACGTCTAGACCTAGTGGTAGGAGCTGGGGGAAGGAGGATGATAGAGTATGTACCCATTTTAAATCAAGCTTAAGGCTCTCAAAAATAAAATAAAAAAGTGGGACAAAGAGGAGTTTGGAAACTTTTTTGAGGATAAAGCATACCTAGAAGAATGATTGGAAAATATCCAAAAACATGGAATGAAAGAGGGATATTATGGGAAGCTTCAAAGGATGAAGAGATTATTCTCTCCAAGTTCTCAGAATGAGATCGGCAGGATGAAATATTCTGGAATAAAAAATCCATATTAAATTGGCTCAGGGAAGGTGAACCAAACACAAAATTATTTCACCACACTACCATTCAACATTGAAATCTAAACAATATCCCGAGGCTCAAAAATAGGACGGGGAATAGACCAAGACGTGGGAGGAAATTAAAGAATATATCTCCTCCTTCTTTTAGGATATTCTCACTGAGCCCAACCATGATAAGCACATGACAATTGATCTTATCACTCAGATCATCTTGTCTGTATTTATGGATGCCTTGAATGCTCTCCTAATGCAATGCATCCTCCAACAGGAAATGGATGAGGCTATAAAGAAAATGGCTGAAGGAAAATCCCCAGGACTACATGGGTTCATGGTAAATTTCTTCCATCACTTCCGGGACATGGTTAAGGAAGAAGTCTGGAAAATTATGGAGGATTCCAGAAGATCCCAATACATTCTCCCTACCTTCAATGCTACTTTCATATCCCTAATCCCCAAACAAGAGGGTGTGGATTCCCACCTTGATCTCTCCCGAATAGTCAGCATTCATTGAAGTCTACCAAATCATGGAGTGAATTATCATGGTTCATGAATTCATTCACTCCCTCAAAATGACAGGAATTCTTGGGATGCTTCTCAAACTGAGCATTGCCAAGTCCTTTGACAAGATAAATTGGCAATACATTCAGGAAGTCCTCAAGGTGTTTGGATTTCTCAAGGAATGGATAAGATGGGCCCTGAAACTAATATCTTTATCCTTTTTCTTGATCCTTCTCAATGGATCCTCAACAGGGCTCATCAAACCTTTTAGAGGAATCATACAAGGGGACCCCTTATCCCCCTTCCTCTTTTTCATCATGGACGAAGGATTGGGAATGAAAATCAAATTCTTGCAAGCAAACGAAGAAATTTGGGAATTAAAATTTCACCTTGTAGTAGACGACCAAACCCAGAAGCAATTTATGGATGACAAGATGCTAATGGGATGCCCTTAATTTCAGGGATCCAAAGCCATTAAAATATTCCTATTGGATTTTTGAAAATATTCGGGCATTGAGGTTAATGGGATAAAATCCCAGGTTTTTTTTTTAACACCCCTTGGATCACCATAATTCACATTTTTCGAATACTTGGATTTCAAGCGAGCTCCCTTCCATCCAAATCCATGGGAGCTCCCCTGGTTGATTCAACAATGTGAAAGGGATCCTAGAGGGAAATCCTTGATAACATGAGATGAAGGCTGGATAATATGACCTACCATCCTCTGAAATTCCCCAGCAGGTTAGTTCTTGTAAAATATGTCCTCTAAGCAATGCCAATATATCTGTTCTCGAACATGATGCCCGAAAAATGATTCAAAATGAAATACACAACATATAAAGGAGATTTATCTGGAGTGAGCATAGTGAACTCTGAAAATGGGCTCTGGTCAAATGGAAGAATGTTTGCAAAGCCAAAATCCATGGAGGCCATGGACTCCATGACCCAAGGAAAATGAATGTAGTTGGGGGTGCCAAAATTTGGTGGCATTGGGTCACATATGGATTGGAACCCTCAGCTAAACTATGTCACAACAAATATGCTCAGGAAAGGGACAAGCAATATCTAATCCACTTAAATGAGGAAACGAGAGGCTCTCATATTCAGAATTCAGCCAGGAAAGGAAGAGGCTTAATATAAGAAAACCGCTTCTAGGAGGTTAGAAATGGTGAATTTTTCCTTTTTGGGAAAGACACATGGAAACAACTCCCTAGTCTCACAAATTCCATTGAGACTCCTAGCGTTCGACAAAGATGTAAATAATTGCAGAAGGAAAGAGCGTGTGACTTCTGGTGGCCCAGGGATAATAGCAATGAATTCATGGAATGGACCCAAAGAGACTGATAGGAACAGATTGGCCCACATGAGAAGTTGATAATAGTTCTAAGCTCTCTCCAAAGTAGATGTATCCATCTTCATGAATAGGAAGATAAGATTTTATGGGGTATGGAACTGAAGGAAGCCTTCATAGTCAAGGAGGCTTATGAAATTCAGGAAGGCTTCACTCAAGCTCTCATGGAGACCCACTAGAAGAATATTTGGAAATCATGTCTCAGGAGAAATATTACCACCTTTATTTGGATTATTTATCAAAGGAAAATTTTCATGGGTGAAAAATTAAAGAGGAGATGTTTTGAAGGGCCTTACCAGTGCAAATTATGTCGGAATGTTGAGGAGACTACATAAAACCTCTTGTATTCCTGTCCATTCTCCATCCAGCTACAGGATCGAGGAGTGGCATCCTTCTGGTGAACCAACCGTGAAAGGGGAAAACCAGACCTTTCATTGCACAATTTTCCAAAGGACCCATTCTTAAACCCAATAATTAACATACTATGGAAGCTCTTCCCAGGGTTTCTCATATGATAAATCTGGAAAGAACAAAACTTGAGAAATTTTAAAGACATATATTACCCATTTGATAGATTTTGGTCTTCAATATGCTTTTCAATGCGTGAAACTATCCAAATTGACCCATGGGATGATAAATACTGGCAAGCTCATGGCATGGAAACCCTCATTTTTCATGTTTAGGTTATATTTGTCCCTCTCCCATGCCTCAAACCTCCTCAAAGAATACAACTAGGAAAAGTGAGTCTATGCCATTGGTCTCCCCCACCCCCAGGATGCTTCAATCTAAACTTCAATGGTGCCTTGAAAGGAAACCCTGGAGAGGAAGGGGTTAGTGAAATAATCAGGGACCATGCAGGACAAATGAAAATTTTATTTTGGAACATACTGGGCTTCGAAATGAACAACACAGATTAGATGGAGGGCATACTACATGGTCTGGTGGTGGAATAAAACAAAGGTTGGCTCCCCTTAATCATCAAAGGGGATTTGATCCTTTTCATTACCATGGTTGGATTCATCCTCAATGGAAATAAGTGGTCCAAGGTGTCCTTAAGCTGGCATAATGAGCACAGATTTGAACGTCTGGCAGGGCTCATTCAACAGTCTCGTGCCATCTCCTTTTTCCATGTCAGATGTGATGTCAACAAAATGGCGGACATGCTCACTAATGCATGAATCCATGCCCCTAACTGGCAGTCGGTGAGGCTTGGGACAATATGACCAATGAGATGGCTAAGGCACGTTGCAAAATCCTAACTTCCCAAGACATTACCTACCATAATGATCAGGCCACCAACATGTAAGAGGAATCTCAACTATGGGTTGCGCGACACCTGGAAGGACAATGATGACATATGGAAAGTTGTTGAGGAAGTATAGCTTCCCATATATCTCATGATAACAACTCCAAAGGATGAAGTGTGAAAAAGACATTCTACATGGGAAGAAATTAATTCAAAAGGTGGCGAATCTGTACAGCTAAGGAAAGACATCTTGATCCATACAGGAGCTAAGGAAGCTAATCTAAGCAGTAGTACTTCCACAATCTTGGATAGTTATGGGAAGATTCTATATAACCAATGCAAAACTGGAAGCATGCACTATCACGAAAATATTGTTCTGTTCTTAGGGTGGTGAGATTCAAGAGTCTGTTTAATTACCTGGTGTGGGAGGAAGGAGCTTGGGAAGCTCATGGTTCTTGGTAGTAAAGGCAATGAGCACAAGGGCCCCACGGGAAAGGTTCCAAAGGCTTAAATAAATATCACCAAATCCCAAAACAGGGCATCTTGGGAGAATAAATACTTTCAACTCGGCCTTCCGACGGAGGTGAAAGAGAACCTAGAGTGAATTGAATCCAACCTTTAGGATTAGTTTAATGATGAACGCCTCAACAAAGCAAATAAAGCCTTTGAAAATTGGATCTTGGATCTAGGTAATAACACGGCTATACTAGATCTATATAAGTTTATAGTTCTCTTGTTTTGGGTTATTAAAAATTTAATGGGTAATGTGTTGTGGGAAAGGTTTCAGAAGGAAGAAGCTGACAAGGTTCTCGTCCATTGCCGAAAGGAGCATCATGCTGAAACCAGCCAGCTGAATTCTAAGGTGGATGTCATTATTGTTTCTCTCAGCATCAACAATCTTGGTTCCTATGGTGCCCAATCGAACACGACCGTCGTCCCTCCTGCAGTTGTCTACCTGAGTGACATGCATTAGAAGTTTGGCCTTGATAGATTTTATTCATCCATGACCCATGTGGTATAATTTGTGTCTCTTTTGTAATTATAGTTATGTTTATGTTTCTGTTCGGTGTGTTGCAATGGTCCAAGCTCTTCTGGGTCATTTTTGGGTTCTGTTAGGGTAAAGGAAAGCCATGTTGGAATCATTGTTGTAAGGATAGTTTGACTAGTTTTGTTCGAAAGATAGAAAGGCACAGACCAATGGCCTGGAAGACTATGTAATCTTCTTTATTTATGATAATATAATGATTTCTTAGTTACAACAAAAAAAATCTTGTATGTTTTTTTCATGTAACTATTCATCATTTAATGATGGATGAAAAATACATAAGGAAACATGTTCTTAAGCATGAATGAAAGTTGGAATTGATAAAAAAAATTCATATATGGTTGTCATTCCATGTGATTGTTTGAGAAGATTTATAGTGTTAGGATATGAAGCCAATATCTAGATCTCCAATATTATTTTGTATATATCTCAACTAGGGCCATGCATTGATTGTATGCATCAAACACATAGAGGGGGTTAGAGGGGGGATCACTACGCACCTCCTTCAGGGATGCGGGGGTGGAGCCCTGTTGGATTTTATCCCTCCTCCAAGGGTCCTAACCCATGTTTAGTCCATTTTTATTAGCGCAACAGAGCCCCAAGATATCGACCCAACAGAGTAGAGCTCAGTTGGCAACACCTGCGATATGCGGTCTCACCCAAGATATCTCCACTTGGAATGGGTAGCAGCTAGAACCATGTTTCCGTAGTTGGGTGGGATAATTTTTGGTACTTTGGCCTCTTACCAAGGATCTCAACAAAGTATATGGGTGGATTATTTACTTGTGCTATGAATAGTTAGTCTATGATCTGTTGTTCTAAGAGACCTATTATATCAACAATATTTATGAAGTATGATTGTATTCAACTAGTACCATGCGAATGATATGAATTAATTCATTCACAACAAAATCTATAATGATCCATTAAATATAAAAAATATATAGATAAATCAAACACATTCATCATTCCCACATATACACAAGATATAATGTGGAAACCCATTCGAGAAAAAACCACAAAGGTGCTCTTCATTTGGCTTGCATAAATATATGCACCTTTCATCTGCGCACTAAGCTGGAGACTCCATTCTAGGTATTATTCTCTATATCTACATAATATTCTCTCTTCTCATGCTCCATTTTCCTCTCTCTGCTCTTCTCCTACTTATCATTACTAATAATTCGCACACATCCTAGATCGACTCACCCCTCCTACTCTTCTACACACTCAGCTATAGATCCTTTTTCCTCAAATACTACCAACATACAACAATATATAGCTATCAATAGTAGAGCTCACAGTAGTGAATCTAGCTGTAGATAAGCTAGGAAGCTAAACTGCATACAACTTGGGTTCCTTTTTTTATATCCTTCTTACAGACTCAATACCGACTTATTACAGACTCATTACAAACTTGATACAGACTCATTACAGACTTGATACAAACTCATTACCTGTCGCTTTCTAAGCCGACTTCCTCTTTTATCCAATAGGTTGTCTTTTCTATTCTAGTAACACCTAAAGGGAAGCACTAACATCTTGACTTACAAATATGCCTTCACGCGTGTGGTTTCCAGTGACTCTCACCAAACTCGTACCCACGATCTTCAAGGCCTATCACTTTCCAAGAATTACGCCTTACTGTCTCTTTCCCACCATTATGTTGCTTGCACGCCTTCTGCTGCTAATATTCTATCGTACCTTCCCTTTTCGCACTCCTTCCTTTTGTCGCGGCTTCCTCTTCTGGCCCCTCTTCCTCTTATCCTTCCTTCCTCTCACCTCATCTGTCGTAACTTCCTTTCCATTATTTATTTTCTGTCGCTGCCTCCATCGCATCTTCTTCTTATTACCCTTTTAATCTTATCCATACTTAGGTAGAATTCTGATTCAATTCTACCTTACTGTCCCTAGGCCCAACAGGCCCCCAACACTCACATGTGGCTCATCCCGAGCCACTTCTAAGCTATTCCGCTAAGTTTTTACTTCGCTGATTTTGCTCTGAAAAATATTCCATGTTTTTCATCACTCTTTCTGCTTCGATGCGCATGACCTAACCAGGCTAGAACTGACTTGTTCCGACATGACCTTCTCCATTGATGTTGCGATGTCATGCACCTTCTCATGTACAGGTTTAATGATACCTATAAATTTTTCTGCTCCAGCCTGCAACAACATCAACTAGGTATGGCTTGTCAAGCCATAGAAATCCTCCATGAAATACTACCAGCAATTTCTTTACATAATTATTTGTTTCTGCGCTTTTGCCAAAGTGTGTCATGAATAGTAATGACATTAACCTAGACTGTTCCAGTCCTTTTTCCCATCTCATTGCAACAAAATGGCTTGGTGATTCAAGCGTATCTTTCACCAATTTCATGTAGTTCTTTCTATCCAGATCTCTTAGTTTTTTAGTATCCTGGCCTTCAAAGGATAGACTTTGAAAATGTGGCATGATATCTAGTTGTACTGTAATCCCCTTTGGTATTTTGGGTGCTACCAGTGTAGCAGACTTCTTGCTTGGGACATGAATCTGTGGCATGTCTGTCCTCATTGGTGGAATATATG
Source organism: Pseudotsuga menziesii (assembly GCA_001517045.1). NCBI lineage: Eukaryota > Viridiplantae > Streptophyta > Pinopsida > Pinales > Pinaceae > Pseudotsuga > Pseudotsuga menziesii. Next base: position 1,447,699 of record LPNX010135098.1, on the reverse strand, counting down.
GTGGCAGTAAGTTTCTGGTTTCAAATTCTTCCTGGTCTTCATCGTCTGGTGGCGTTTTCGTCACTTTCTCTTTTTGTTGTTTCTTCATTTCCTACTTTCCTTTTGACACTGATGAGAATCTTGGTTCTTTTACTCTGTGTTTTGATGAAGGCCAAAGTGGAACTTGCCCAGCTGCCGGGGTAGGTTGGTTCCTTAGAGGAATATATCCGACAATATATTCCATAATAGGGGTTGGTGATGTAGGTTGAACTTCAGGCTCCTCACTGGGATTAATGCTTGATAGTGAAATAATCATGAATCAGTTTCATTTCTATTAGTTGCATATAATAGTCACTCTTCACTTATCTAGGGATAATGCTTCTGATTGTAGGTGCAATTTGGAATATGAAACAACAAATTTTTGACAGTTGCCCTTCACACGAAGAGGTATTGAATTAGAAAGGAATTTATCCTTTCAATCCTCATGGGCCGTTGATTTGGATCATTTAAGGAAGCTTTTCAAAACACCATCAATTAGCTGGCGTCTTTGAAAGGAAATTATTGTCATTTATGGTAGGTGCTATGACAAAGTACGTCGTCTGATTCTGTCAATATTTGCAACTTAATGATTGACAATTTTATTTTCAGTAAGTTTCTTATTTTTTGTGTCAACGTCACATCATTTCCCTTCTAGGCAGTTTCCTATGGAAAATTCGCTTTTCTTTTAAGTTCCCTCAGCTTTTTGTCACTCCTCTTTTGACATGGATTTTGCGCACACACATTTTATCACTCTCCCTTTATTTTTATTTTTTTTTCGTCGCAATGTTTGTGACTTGTATTTCCTATTCTTAACCCTTTGGTCACACTTCTTGCAACTTACATTTCCTCTCCTAGAAGGGTTTCATCTTGCACTATCCATCTAGTAAGTTTTCCTTTATTTTTCTTCTCTCTCTTTTTATTTTATGCGACCTAGTCGTAGTTATCAAAGTAAGGCTTCAATCGAATCCCATTGAAGAGCCCTCTGATATTTGTTCCATACAACTTCTCTAACTTAACCGATCCTCCATAAGTGATTTCCTTAACATCATACAGTCCTAACCAATGTGTTTTTAATTTTTCCAGATGCTTGAAGAATTTGTTGTCGTACATAAGAACAAGGCCTCCAACTTCAAAATTCTTTCTCTTAATCTATCTATCATTCCATGCCTTTTTGTCTTTTCTTTTCCACATTCTAGTGAAATCCTGCAATGAAGTAGTCTTCTTCTAAGTGAATTAGTTGAAGCAATATTTCTTCTACAACATCAACATCTATCATTTATGTGATCACAATAGCTCTCAAGCTTGGTATGATATATTCCATAGGCATGATAGCTTCTTATCCATACACCAACCTAAATGGTGTCTGACCTGTCAGATTCTTACATGTTGTACGATATGCCCATAATACTATAGATATCTTCTGATCCTAGTCATCCCGTTGTGCATTGCGGACCTTTGTAAGCGCATTCTCCAGAATATTATTAAATGCTTCGACAACTCCCTTCACTTGAGGGTGATATGGAGTTTTTCTTCTATGCTATATATGAAATTCATCAATCAATTCTTCAATCAATTGATTAAAAAAATGCATACCTTGGTCATTGATCAAAATATTTGGGAAATCGAATCGTGTCACAACATTTTCAAATAATAACTTCGCAGTTGTCGTAGCAGTACAATACTTTACTAGCGCAACTTCTTCCCATATAGTCAGGTAAACTGTTGTAATGATAATATACCTTGCTCTGGTGCGCTTTCCTACTAGACTAATAGGTCCTACGAAGTCAACAACCCATTTATCAAATGCCTATAATGTGATTTGCAGTACTAGTGACATTTCATCTCTTCAGGACGGCTTCCTAGTTCTTTGAAAGATATCACATCTGTGACAATAATCTCCAGTGTCTGCATGCATGGTGGGCTACCATAGTCCTGCTTGTAAAATATTTCTTATGTTTGTTTTTCCTCCATAGTGGCTTCCTACAACACCAATGTGTGCTTCACTTAATATCATTGGGGGCTCGTATTCTAAAACACAACGTCAGAGTATATCATCAGGGCCCATTTTGTACAAATTTCCAACAATCAACTAGAAATCTACAGCTTGTACTACTAATTGTTTCTTTTGTGCCATGGTGAATTAACTTGGTGCATTCCTGTACTTAGAAAATGTATGATGTATTTTTATTGATCGTCAAACACATTTATCGCAAATAATTGTGTATCATGAAGATTATCCTCTACACTAGTAGGTTCTTCTCCACTTTCGCTTCTTGACAGGTGATCGGGTCCCAAATTCAACCTACCTGGTTTAACAATTATTTCAAAATTGAATTCCTGGAAGAGGAGAATCCGCAAGCATATATCCCCCCCAACACTAGTTTATTGACCAAATATTTGAGCGTAGAGTGGTCACTACACATCTTAAAGTGTCCACCCAGTAAATAATGTCTAATTTTTTGGAGCGAATACACCATCACTAGTCCTTCCCTTTTCTTTGTGGTGTAGTGTTTCTCTGTTATTGATAGCTCTTTGCTGGAAAAAGGAACGGGGTTATCAATCGCACCTTCCCATGGCTGTGTCAGTACCACACCGAGTGCAACAGATTATGCATCGACATGGACATGGAATTTTTTTTCCAGTTTGGAAATACAAGTATTGGCGCAGTAGCCATATTATTCCTCAGCTTATTCAAACTCTCTTGACATTTATCTGTTCACTGGAACTTAGTGTATTTTTTCAGCAGTCTCTCCATCGGGGTAGTCACTTCGGCGTATCCCTTTATAAACTTGTTTTAATCTCCCATATGTCATAATTTTTCTTGTAATTGTTTATTAACCATTGTGGGTGGTGGTAAGTCTAGGATGATGGAAATTTTGGCTGGATCTATCGAAATTCCATCACGACAAACCACATGGCCTAACAGAGCTCCAAAAGGGGCACGCAAAATACATTTTCTCAAATTTAAGGAGATTTGATACTAGTGAAACCGTTCCAGCATCATTCTAAGGCTCTCAATATGGTCTTTGACAAGACCAAATATCGTCTAGTCATCAAAATAGACTTCAATAAATTTATGTATAAAATATTTAAATGCAGCAACTACAATTCTAGAAAAAATTACAGGCGCATTCTTGAGTCCAAAGGGAATTACCGTGTACTGGTAGCATCCCCATTATGTCATGAAGTTGGTCTTGTATTGGTCCTCCTTTACAATTCTTATATGATGGTAGCACACAAATACATCAGTGAATGAATACATTTCTTGTCCTCCAACATTCTCATATACCTCATCTCTGAATGGTATCGAAAATGGATCATGTAGGCAGGTATCATTTAATTTCCTCAGGTCAACAAAAATTCTCACTTCACGTGAATTTTTCTTATCTTGCACTACAATGGGACTAATCCATTCTGATTCTTCAAAAGGTTCTATCACACCTGCCTCTAGTATTCAGTCCAAATCAACTTTAACTTTCTCTTTGTAGCGTGGGTTTAATCTGTATGGCCGATGTTTGATTGATTTTCGATCGGGCCTCATTGGTATCTTCATTTCACCATGGTCTCCGACTATGCATGTCATCTCTGAAAATTTGGTAGGGAACAGATCCTGAAATTCATGAAGTAAGTCAGTGATATTTCCCACAGTCTCATCATCCCAGTAGTCTCCAATATTGGGAAATTTTTGGTTTTCAGGTGAGCCAATATTTACTTTCTTTATCTTAAGCGGACTCAGGAATTGGTTATTGGACATACCAGATCCTTCCACTGCATGCATGTCTTTTCTCTCAGGTATGTTTATTTCAAGTGGTTCATCATCATCAGGTTCTCCTATAATGTTGTAAAATTCCATCCAATGATGGATTGACGTCCTGCATTGATGGTAGTTGGTAGTTGCGATCGCGATTTATTCAAATATATTTTCCTTCATTATTTGTAGTGCAACATCAACTATTGGATGTTCACTTGTGAACTCAAATGTATGAGTAAAGCTTGCAACTAAACTTTTCCATTAGATAGTTCCTCGTCACAGTTCTAATGATGTGTACCAATTTCATGGTACCATTTCCAATGTGTGGATGAATCAATGGGCTCACTCCTGTCGTGTATATTCCTACCATTTGGTGCAAGAATGTTCAATATGCTCCACAGGATCTTTCGGTCCTGTATACTTCTTATCAGTATAATTGATATGTTCTCCAAATCTAATCTCCATTAATCTTCTACACTATGACCATTTGGAGATAGATTTTTTATGTGTACCCCACCATCTAGCGGGCGTAGATTTCAACACAAAGTTCAAAGAGGACAATCTCTGTGATTTTGTCACTTTTTCTTCAAACTCCATCAGAAAATATTCAAGGTTGGGTAACCCATCATATGTAGGAATCTCACTTGCTTTAGCTCCTACCCTTCGGACAGATCTTGTGATTCTTATGCATCTCCTCATGGAGACTTCATGTAACCTATTTTGATGGTTTTCAAGGGCATCACCTGATTCATATGTGCACGAACTTACACTTCGTCGTCTCAGTTTTCCATCAAATATTGGATTTATATCATCTTCTTTTAAGGACATAATATTGTACAACTGGTCTAGATAATTGTCTTGGCCTTCATTGTTTATGGGCTCAACATATCTATGTCCTTCAAGTGGATCAACTGGTGCAACCACCCTTAGATTATAATATTCAAATGATAAGATTCCTTTCTTGAAATTTATAATGGTTTGGTTGTCTATTTCCCAATCAATTCCCATAATTGTAGGGTATGGATTTGTGTCATCGACAATGTCGATTACTTCAAAATATGCATACGTTCTTAAGCCTTTTACTTCTATAGGTACTTGGGTTAATTGACCAATTGGTGGAACCTTCGACTGGTTCGCAAGCCTTAGTTTAATGGGAGACCATTCCAGTCACAGCTTATTCATGCTCTCCCATGTTTTTCTTGTTAAAATATTAGCATTTGAGCCCAAATATAGTATGATATAATCCATATCATAGTCTCTTATATGTACAGTCATTCTTAGTTCTTGGCCTATTTTAATCTCTTCCCGATGTCGTTGACTCTTTTCTCAGGTCACAGGTATCTGTAGTGTCCTCTATCAGAGTTGTCAGTTCTGCGACATCATATTTATCAATGATTAGTGTTAAACAACTTTTGAAAAATTATTTAAGCTTACTAACCTTCTTCATTGGTTGCGTCCTGATTAGTTGTTCAAAGCGTTTAGGAATGGTCTTGATTTGTCCCAATGTCGACGGTTTATTAGCATTCATGAATTCTAGTCGCACCTCCAAAAATACTTCTTTCTCCTTATAGACATGTAGCGATGCTTTATTTTGTGTTGCAGGCCTTACTTGCAATCATCCATGCCGTGTATTTTGTTCTGCGCCTGTCACAACACCTCCTCTCATCACTACAACAATGTGAGGTTATTTGGGTTTGGTAGAGATCATCTAAATGTTCTGATTGGGTTTTGGATTCTGATTCTACATAGGGTTGGGGTTTACAATAGTTCTAGCTTCCCATTTCGCAATTAATTGTGGACGTTGTTTAACAGTGTGATCAAAATTTTTACATTATGTACAAGTTTTTGCAGGACTTTGACAATCACAAGAAAAATGTCCTGGTTGCCCACAGTTATAACATATAACTTGGTCTCTTCCTCGACCAAATCCTCCTCCTCCTTGTTGTTTTGCTCAGCCCCAAAAATTTCTACCCCCCTTTGTTGAGGGTATTTTCATTGTTATGGATACTGATTGTGATGGTATTGCGGATGAGGATACTACGGTTGTTGATATTTAGATGGTGGGTATTGAGCAGGATGATACTTAGGTTGCTCTCATTCATCTTGCGTCTTCTCATCATTTTTCATCAAGTAGGTATCCATCATATTATGTACAAGTTTTTGCAGGACTTTGACAATCGCAAGAAAAATGTCCTGGTTTCCCACAGTTATAACATATAACTTGGTCTCTTCCTTGACCAAATCCTCCTCCTCCTTGTTGTTTTGCTCAGCCCCAAAAATTTCTACCCCCCTTTGTTGAGGGTATTTTCATTGTTGTGGATACTGATTGTGATGGTATTGCGGATGAGGATACTACGGTTGTTGATATTTAGATGGTGGGTATTGAGCAAGATGATACTTAGGTTGCTCTCATTCATCTTGCGTCTTCTCATCATTTTTCATCAAGTAGGTATCCATCATATTTTCTTGCATTAGCTAAAGTGCTCTATAACAATCTTTTTCATCGTGGCCTACTAATTTACAAAATTTATAGTACAGACTAGCTGGTGAAATTACAATATTCTCTAAATATAGACATTATTCGGACTTGTGTCCCCTAGTATGGCATATTCTACACCAAGGAATCCCTTGGTTTTTCATCGGGATCGACGCTCCTGCTGGAACATAGTTCATGAGCATGGGGAAATTATATTTATGGTGTCCCTCTGTTCAGAATCTTGTACACATAGTTCTTCTTAAACTTCCTTGCCTCTCTTAATTTCCCAGAGTTGCATCGTAAGGTTGGCCAGCTGCGACTGAATATGCATCATCCTCATGTCACTATATTCAATCAACGAGGATTCTAACTTCATTTCTATCTCCAGATATTCTATCTGGAACACAATATTTTGTTCCATCAACGAGGTTCGAATGTGTGGCAACAAGGAGGCAATAAACCATTCCTTATGTTGTACGTTCGACATTTGAAAGATTACTTTGGCCATTAATGTTTTAAATATCTGGACAAAAGTCCCATGGAGATTATGTTGGTAGAATCTTAATTTCTTTGATCTCAGTAATACATTGAGATTCATACTTTGGTTTTCTAAACTCATCTATAATGGGAATTTCATTGAGTGTTTTCTGGACAACTCCCACTGGTACTATATAAAATTTCATGTACCAATCCAATGCATGAACTCATAGAGTCATGATCGTTTGTGCTTCTCGATATTCTCATCCTGCATCTGTCACACAGTCCACACAGCTTCACATAGGAACCAATGTTGTTATGGGTCTTCCAACCCATTTCCATTGAATATTGGTAACTTAATGTCAACTCCATCCATTGGGTTTACTGTTGGTACAGTCAAAACAAAATTTTGGCTAGTCGGACTCCCTTTTCCTCTAGTTAAATCATTAGTACTACTAGTATTTACAAATGCACTTGGAGACAAGTCTCTAGACCTTACCTCTTGCGATGCATGTGGTGGCGTAGGTGATTTGTAACCTCGTTCTTGATCTGGAGCTTCAATTGATTCTTCTGAATCTTCGTCTGCTTCAGAGATCGGTTGATATTCTTCGTCGTAAGACCCTTCATCAAAATACGATGCAAGATCATAGTCTTCTTCCCCTTTGGGCATGTTGCAACTCCCTCTTCCTATTAAAGTATTTCTTCGCTTGCCAAATCTAAATCTTTTTTCACTTCTCAAAAATCCAAATTCTAGTTCATTTTTGCTATCTCTTGGGAACATCTCAAGTCAAAGTGTGTTATACCCACTCTTTTTAGACACATTTTTTTCACATTTGCATAATTCCTTTTTTGCATACAAGCATTTTTATCCACGTCTTTAAAGATGACAGATATCTACCACGTGTTCCTTGAAAAAAAATCGCTCGGCCTCACTATATGAGGTTATGGTGTCAACAACAAACTCAGTAATGTATCCCTCCAAAATACTATCTATCCAAAAATCCACAGCCCTTGACACAGGGTTTCTTACTCCTTCCAGTCACTTAATCAACTGAGGATTCCACTCCTTTGGTTCTCCTCCTTGGAAATTTATTTGTTGGGTTTCCAACTTAGACAACCACTCATGCAACACGATGGGAAACTCAGAAAACAAAATCTCTTGGATGTTTGTATATATGTATCGGTCCAACCACTCTGTTGGGTTACACCGATAACCTTTGCTTTCTTCGCATGGGAATTCCAACACTTTGAAATCCACCCACTATTGGATCTCCGGTTTTGTTGATTCCCACAACATATCCATCACCACAATGATTCAAGTCCCAACAACATAACCATTTGTTGGATTTTCTCCCTCCTCCAAGAGTCCTGAATCAGGTTTAATCCCTTATGCTCAGTGCAACAAAACCACAAGATATCGGCCTATTGGAGCAGAGCTCAGCTGACAGCACCTACGACGCAGATGCGATCTCACCTGAGATATCTCCACTTGGAATGGGTAACTACCATAACCACATTTCTGCAATTGGGTGGGGGAATTTATGGTATCTTGGCTTCTGACCAAGGATCTCAACAAAGTATACGGGTGGATTATTTACTTATGCTATGAATATTATACTCTGATATGTTGTTCTAAGAAACCTATTATATCAACAATATTTGTGCAATATGATTGTATTCAATTGGGACCATGCGACTAATATGCATTCATTCATTCATGACCAAATCTATAATGATCCATTCAATATAATAATTACATATATAAATCAAACACATGCATCATTCACACATATACAAAAGATATAACGTGGAAACCCATCCGGGTAAAACCACAAAGGTGCTCTTCATCCGACTTGCAAAAATATATGCACCTTTCATCTGTGCACTAAGCTATAGACTTTGTTATGTATCTTCTTCTCTATCTCTATAGACTCTTCTCTCTTCTCATGCTCCATTTTCCTCTATATTCTCTTTTCATACTTATCATTATTAATGATCCGCACACACCCTAGATCGACTCACCCCTCCTAATCATCTGCGCACTTAGCTGCAAATCATTTTTCCTCGAATACCACGAATAGACAACAATATAGAGCTATCGACAGTGGAGCTCATAGTAGTGAATCTAACTGTAGATAAGCGAGGAAGCTAACCCACATACATCTTGGGTTCCTCCTTTTATATCCTTCTTACATACTCTATACCGACTGATTGTAGACTCACTGCAGCCTTGATACATACTCATTAAAGAATCGATACAGACTCATTACCTAATGCTTTCTCAACTGACTTCCTCTTTTAGACAACACGTTGCCTTTCCTATTCTAGTAACACCTAACGGGAGGCACTGACAGCCTGACTTACAGAGATGCCTTCACGCATGTGGTTTCCAGTGACTCTGGATGAACTCGTACTGACTATATTCAAGGCCTGTCACTTTTCGAGCATTATGCCTGATTGTATATTTCTAGTCATTATGTTGATTGCATGCCTTTTGCTGCTAATATTATGTCATACCTTCCCTTGTTGCACTCCTTCCTTCTAGGGCGACTTCCTCTTATGGTGTAGCTTCCTCTTCTGGCGCCTCTTCCTCTTCTCCTTCCTTCCTCTCACCTCATCTATCGCAACTCCCTTTCCCTTCTTTATTTTCTATTGTTTCCTCCGTCGCAGCTTCTTCTTCTTCTCCTTTTACTCTTCTCCATACTTAGGAATAATTCTGATTGAATTCTACCTTATTGTCCCTAGACCCAACAAGCCCCCAAGGAAAATTTTCTAGAACCTTCTAGTGTATTTTTATTTCTTTTGAAAACCTAATATGTATTGTATAAAAAGGGAGTTACCCCCCGACATTGGGACATAAGAGATATAGAATAAAGAATTGTAATTTTTATTTTTGTTAGTAATAATAAAAGATCAAAGATGTCTTTGCCACATAGTTTTATCTACATACAACAGGGTTTCCACATAATATTTTTGTTCTATTGTTATTTTTGTTTGATTTTGTTTTTATATTTTTCTTACATTTGATATCAGATACTAAAAAAATTGCAGGCATAGGGTTTTCTATGAGTGGGATTTACAACAATGATAGGATTTTTAGCCAATTTCAAGACTGAGAAGTTTGATGGCAAGTATTTCTCCCTATGGAATATGAATGTGGAGTATTTCTTGGTTCAGAATGACCAATCTGTAGCCTTGATAGGGGTTGCAAAAAATCCAAGTAACATGACAGATGAGGACTAGATAAAGCAGAACATATAGGTGGTATACTATAGACTATAGTCTTTTCCTAGTAGACTATATCTTTTTAAATGTTGTTGAACAAAAGACCGCAAAATCCCTTTGGGATAAATTTGGGAAGTTGTATGAGACTAAATCAATAACAAATAATATTTTCATGAAAAAAACATTTTCATGTGAGGATGAAGGAGGGTTCAACCGTGGTAGATCATTTGAACAAGTTTAATACCCTAATTTAAAAATTGATCTTAGTTGGTGTAATGATGGAGGATGAGGACAAAGTTATAATTTTACTATGTTCCCTCCCAAATTCCTGGGATCATATGGTGGTGATCATCACTAACTCATCATATAAAACTCTGAAATTCAGTGATGTGGTAGTTGTTTTGTAGGAGAAGAGTTAAGGAAAAAATCATCTATGGACCCCTCTACTAGTGAATCCCTACTTGTGAGAGAGGGATTTATCGAAAGGGTTCAACAAGGGATATCACAATTGATATCCAAGTCCAGTGGATGCAATAAGGGAAGTAATGGAATAGTGGGAAAGTAGGGAACTTGAGGAAGGACTGTTGGTATCTGAAGAAGGAAAAGAACAATAAAAATACAAAATAACCATCAACTAAAACTAGTATAGCAGATTCAAAAGAGACAACAACACATGGGATTTATATCTCAACAAAAATAGATCTCTATTATATTCTTGGATTTTGGACTCAAGTGCGTCTTTCTACGTCTCCAAATAGAGACCAGTTTGACAAATAAATCCCTATAGTGGTGGAATTTCCTACTTGGGTGATCATTATCCTTTAGAAATTATGGAAATAGGGGACATTAAGATCAAGTTGGACGATGCCAGAGAAAGGAAATTGTGTGATGTACAACATGTACCATATCTAGAGAAAAAATTCCTCTCAATCAAGATGATGGGTAAGATGAGGTATTATGATACCTTTGGTAACATTTGATGCAAAACTACTAGAGGAACCCTTGTGGTATCAAAGGAGAAGCTTATTGAACTATAGTGATACAGGAACAAATCAGGTAGTAGCAGTAGATTCGGGGAATATTTTCGATGCAATGATGTTGTGGCATCAACAACTTGGACATATAAGTGAAAAGGGTTTGAAACTATTCATGATTGAGGTATATTTTATGGGATTCAGTCTTATGTTTTAGAATTGTGTGAGCACTATATTTTTGGTAAACAAAAGAGAGTTTAGTTTCCTACAAGATTTGGTAAAATTTCTAATCTTTTCCAGCTAATTCATTCTGATATATTTTGACTAATTCCCACTCTATCTATCAATGGTGCTAAATATTTTCTAACTTTTATAGTGATTAGAGTGTGGGTGCATTTTCTGAAAGATAAGTCAAAATCCTTTGATAAATTTAAGGAATTCAAGGCATAAGTAGATAAAATTTTGGGAAGTCTATTTATGTGTCAAATATGATAATGGAGGAGAATATTGCTCCAAGAAATTTGATAAATTTTGTACGCGGGAATGAATTAAACACAAGAATACTACTTCATATACACCACAACAAAATAATGTGGTTAAGCAGATGAATCAGACACTCATGGAACATGTAAGAAGCATGCTCAATGCATTTGGATTGGATAATGGATTTTGGGTAGAGATTGTTAATACAACTACATATCTAATTAATAGATCACCTAAAGCTACGTCAGATGGAAATATTCTAGAGGAGGCTTGGTGTGGTAAGCTAGATGATTATCATCATTTATGTATTTTTTGTTGTGATTCATTTCCCCATGTACCTAAATAAAAGAGATCCAAGCTTGACCTAAAGTCAAGGAAATGTGCTTTTTTGTTATGATAATACAGTAAAGGGGTTTAAGTTGTTGGATCCTATTGACCATAAGGTAATCATTAGCCGTGATGTTATTTTTAATGAAAAATGCATGCAAAGAAAGGAGGTACAATAGTCATCTCAGATTGTACCAGTTGAAATATAAATGAATGAAATTGAAAATGAATCTTTTGATCAATATGAAGAACAATGAGTTCAATAGCCACAACTTGGAAGATCTACTCATCCCATGAGACATCAAGAAATGTATTCTTCTTATTTTTAATCTTATTTTTCTTTGTTAATGATGATGGTGAACCTAGTTCATTTCATTAAGCTAGAGAATATAAGAATGCAGATAAATAGAAGAAATCCATGGATGAATAAATGGAAGCATCATACAAGAATCAAACATGGGAACTTTTGGATCTTCCACTAGGAAGAAAAGTTGTTGGAAATAAGTGGGTGTATAAAGTAAAGAAGAATAATGATCAAATGTTAGAAATATATAAAGCTCGATTGGTAGCAAGAGGATATGTGCAGAAGTCATGTATATATTTTGATTAAATATTCTCTCCATTTGTGAAGCTTACTACTGTAAGGGTTTCAATTGCACTTGTAGCAGCATAGGATTCATATTTGGAACAATTGAATGTAAAAACTAGTTTCTTGCATGGTGATCTTGACATAGAAATTTATATGGATCATCTTGAGGGATATAAAAAAAGAGGCAAAGAGAATTTGGTTTGAAGACTCAAGAAATTTGTGTATGGATTCAAGTAGACGCCAAGGATGTGGTACAAAAAAATTGACACACTCATGAACTTGCCAAGGTTTCAATACAAGTGAAATTGACCATTGTGCATATTATAAGAGGTTTGATGATGGCAATTTTATTATATTGCTATTAAATGTTGATAATATGCAGGATGTAGGTCCCAACGTGAAAAAAAACATTCATATCAAGGCTCATTTTGCTAGGAAATTTGAAATGCGGGATTTAGGAGCAGCAAATCAAATTCTACGAATGAAGATACACAGAGACAAAATAGGTAGGAAAATTTGGTTAACTTATAAGTCATATATACAACAGATTATGTAGTGCTTCAATATGAAAAATGCAAAACCACTTAACACCTCACTTCCTACATACTTCAAGTTATCTTCTACACAGTGTCCCGACACATAAGCAAAGAAGAAGGGCATGTCCCGTGTACCATATTCATCAACAATAGGGAGTCTCACGTATGTCATGGTGAGAACTATATTGGATATTATTTAAGCATTGGGATTTATTAGCCAATTCATGGTGATTCTTAGTAAGGATCATTGGAGTGTTTTGAAGTGGATACTTAGATATTTAGGGGCACTTTAGACACTGTTATTTGCTATATATCGATATATTTATAGATTAAAGGTTTTACATATTTTCTTTCAGTGGAGACAGAGATGAATGAAAGTATACTATGAGATATAATTTCATTCTTGTTGGTGGTAATCATTAACTTATCATCGGATTGCTTAGTTAAAATAGTATGGATGAATAAATGTGCGCATAAAGGAAGAAACCCATAAAATGCATGGCCCATAAAACTCACATAGGAACCACTTGATAACGAAGTTCGTCCCCAAGAAACTATGTCTCAAGACCTACTCTTTAATGGGGATGTCGTTTGTTTAGAGTCTCAACAAAATATCAAGTTACATGGAAAAATATGGACTTGTACCTAAAATTTTGGAAGTACCCTACAATTGGGATGCCCATAATAGAAAACTAACTGTGCCACTACATTCAAAAGGCCTATACGGTGAGCATCGACACAAAACACTGCATATTTATGAGCAGTTGAAAATTTGACCTTGAAAAATCCTATGACCCAGAGTTGGAATTTGACCGGCATTTGCCCATTTTTGATGATTTTTCCCGTCAAATACGGGTAAAAAAATTTCAAAACCGTTTCATTGGATGGCCAGCATTTTTCAGAAACCGGCAATTTGACGGTTAAAAATAAACCCAAAACGTCATTATGATATTATGTTGTGTTGACGGTTTAATTTTCAGCCAAAACGTCATTAGGCCCTTAAACAAGTGGCAGTGGGCAGTACTGGGCAGTGGGCACCGTGGCAGCCTGGCAGGGTTGGAAGGTGACATGGGTGAATTCAATTAATATATAATCAGTTTTTTAATGTAGCCCGCCCCTAACTTCTAAGCCAAGGAACAAGTTACAACCTGAAGGCTGAGACGGTAGATGGTAGACCTCTTTCCCTCTCCGGAGTCCGCATGACTCGCAGTCTGACAGGGTTTTGAATTCGGACCATCGGTTAATGGCACTGGACGCCGGTCGGAACTTGGAACTGGAAGGCTGAAGCCACGGACTGGTAGCCTGGTAGGTAGTGTGCCATAATGCCATTGAATGCTGTAATATTGAGGATTCAGCCTTCAGGAATGAGGGTCGACCGTCGGGGTCCTGTTCGGACTGTTTCAATGTTGCGGACCGCGAGTGACGAGGCCGAGAAGAAAATTGAAGCATTGTTGCATCAAGCCTCAAAGGCTTGCTGAAGCTCAACCTTAGTGGACTTCTCCTGCAGAGCGTGTCAGACACAATACAGAACCTATCATCGACACTTGTGAAGCTTGATCTTTCTAATAATAACTTAGAGGTAAGGTTATTTCAAGAATGTTCTTTATTTGTAGTTCAGGGACGAATCTCTGTGAAGAGATTGATGGAAATTTAATTGTTTATTGCAGAGCTTTCCTAAATCCGTGACGAGCCTAGTGAATCTTATTCATCTGGACCTTCATTCAAATCAGCTTACAGCGCTGCCGGATTCCGTTGGGCATCTTGTGAAGCTTAAGGTCTTAAATGTTTCCAGGAATTCTCTTGCTGTGCTTCCTGATAGCATTGAAAGCTGTCGGTAGGTTATTAAAAGAACTTCAGGGTTTTATTTTTGTTTTGTTTTAATAACTGTGACCCCTGTTCTGTGTTATTGCTGATCGCTGACCTTGATATTAATTGTAAAATTCAGTGCACTGGAAGAGTTGATAGGCTACGAGAGGTAGGCCGTGAGGCAGGCCGCAAGGGTTTAATAATTGTTTAACTGGGGAGATTCAATTTCAGGTACATTTTCATTTTTCAATAAACCCTAAACTCGTGACCAAAATTTCATTCGGATACCTCTGTTTAGTGAATTCGTGAGACCTGGAAGTCATGATTTGTTGGTGGGTTTGAGCCTGGAAAGAATATTTAGAGGAATACATTTCAAAATTGTGTTTCACTACCCCATGGGTTCCAATGTCCCAGACTCCCATGGTATCCTACGCCAATCCTAGGAGTTCAAACGATTTATGGGAGTTTTTAGAGGTCCAATTCTTCAACATTTTTCTGAATCAATCTCGGATGCAACCAGAATTAGAGGTTTTGATCAAGAATATCGATTCATCAACACGAATTTATATTCGATCTCTTGAAAGCTCCTTCCATAGATAGGTAAAATGAGTATACTTTATAAATTTTTCTACATTGTTTTCTGTATTTATTCAAAGAAATAGATTTCACTATGGCATTTACATTATAGCTTTCACTGTGGAATATACGTTTTTTCTTCCCTCAATGATGCATATACAGGTGGAAATTTTAGGTGGGTTTTGCATTTGTATTCATGAAAGCATTGGAGGCTTCTACATAGATGGTGAATATGCTCAGATTTCTTACTGCATTTGTGCGTTCTTGTGGGTGTGAGATCTCAAAAACTGATTCCTTGACAGTCTTGTGATCATTTTGATCATTACAAGAGTTCCCATTGACAATTCCCAAATTCATGCCCTTAGATATATTACCCTCGATCTCT
Source organism: Pseudotsuga menziesii (assembly GCA_001517045.1). Classification (NCBI taxonomy): domain Eukaryota; kingdom Viridiplantae; phylum Streptophyta; class Pinopsida; order Pinales; family Pinaceae; genus Pseudotsuga; species Pseudotsuga menziesii. Next base: position 1,432,076 of record LPNX010135098.1, on the reverse strand, counting down.
GCTTCTTTGTGATTTCTTGGATCATCAAAATGCTCAAGCGATTCACTACTCGAATCGCTAGAAACAAGATTGTTCGCAGTCCCGTCCATTGCTGCTGCTGCCTAGAATTCGCCAGGATAACACATGCACCCTCTTAGATTAAAGACCTGAGAAGGTACCAGATCCTCTGCTCCCGGGAGTCTGATTTCTTTATTAGACAGAAGTTTAAATAAGTCTAATTTGGAAAATTGATGTTAAGATGTTTTTGATATCTTGAAGTTTGATATACCATTCATTTTGCATAATGGAACAACATATATATGTATGGGATCCATTACCCAGGTGAGTGTTGTCCATCTTTTTATATGCAAAATTTATAAGGCTAGTGCCATATTTCTTAATTTCCTTCCGTAAAATTGCTTTCCTTTATTCTTTGATTTCTTAAGAATTAATTGGGATGATATTTAGGGCTTGATTTTTGGCATATAGAAAGAATCCATACATCACATAGAGCTATGAAAATGCATAAACTTTCTCTCGTAGATTTTCTCTTTTTATTGTGGGCTATTCGTAGCATTCAATTGCAAGGATCTTGTAGAAATGAAGCAAAAATAATAAGTAAAGTCTTGATAGCTTGCTCAGATGATTAGGAAGCATTTCTACAAGTATCTTGGTTTCCCATTAAAAGATGGAAGGTGTATGCTGAAAGGCCATGGAATCAAAGGATGGCTCTATTTTAAGGGGAAAAATAAGACTTAAAAGAGCTCTTAAAATCATCACGTTAATTCACAAGAATGGTACCTCAATTCAACAAAGGTTTTACAATGCTAGGATGGTTGGAACTTCATCAAATATACATGTATATTTTTGAAGTCATGACCCAACAAATGTTCTCAATAACTCACATCTTCTACAAAAGAATGTGAAGAGAACAATAATTGGTACCAAGGCTCAAGCTCAACTTTTGGACTAGGAAATCGGGTATTTTATATACTTTTTGACTAAATTATATATATATAATCTTTTCAATTTTTAAAACCAATCCACATATATCTTCATGCTCTGTTCTAAAGAGTTAATCCATTCGTCTTATTTGTCAACTTGACACAACCTCTCCTTATAATTTGGTATGGATTTCATACCTCGTCTTACCATAAATATTCAAGTTTAACCTCTACACAACTTCTTATCATTGTATATATCCCAAACATTCGCTTGAATGCTCATTCGAAGATAGGTTATATACCTGTTCGAAACCATACAAAATTATATTGAGTTAATATGTTGATACTTTCGGTTCATGAAGTTGACCTTTGTGTTTGACATTGAGGCAAAGGTATTGATGTTTAAGTAACATCAATACTTCCAATTTTTTTTCAAATATTTCTTAAGTAATGTGAATACTTCCTCCCCTGGAATGATAATGCCACTCACATGCCCCTGAAATTTGGTAACATCAAGGAGGTAGCCCAATGTATCAATAATTAGCACATAAAGTTAAGGGGCTAAAGGGCACCCTTGCCTCATGAACTTTATGTAAAGCTATTTTATTCAAGAGCATACCATTCATTCTCAAAGGTTGAGGAGTTGGAGAATAATGCCTTGACCCTAGTTACAAAGAGGACTTATATCTGGTGATGATAACTAGTTAATAAAAACTCAATTGATCTCGTCATGGGCTTTGTCAAAACTAGTGTGATGACTCTTAAAATTGTCACTTTCCTTAACTATATTTCCTTAATTTTATATCACGTTTAACTACAATATAATACATTTACCTTTGGAAGATTATCTTTTACTTTAATTAAGTAATTAAATGCCATAAAAGTAAAAGATGTAAATAAAACCATTAAAGAGCCCAAATTTCATAAATATAGCACTTAAAACGTTAAAAGTTTGGTTACTTTAAAAATATGAGATCTTAAATCTAGGAATGTATTTGAATTTAACAAATTATTCTTATGCATTGATGTGAACTCATTTTTATTTGTAGGAATTGTAAAAACCATCTAGTGTTGTAAAATTTATTTACTTAAAATGCTAAGAGGAAATGGATGATTTGGAGCCCAAAATTCCAGCACTTGTTTCGACATTTTTGGGAACGAGGAATCGTTGGTTAACATATGTACAGGCCAAATGACGGACACCCGACAAAGTTATCGGTAACAACTAAAATTGGAAACGTTTTCTGTATTTTAAGCCAGAATTTGACGGTCTGTGTTAAATCTGAACTGTATTTGATGAGTAAATTGACCCATGACGAGCAACGTTTTCTGTATTCTAACCCAGAATTTGACAGTCTGTATAAAATATGAACTGTATTTAACGGATAAATTGACCATGACGGGCATTTACTCGTCAAATTCCATCCCTGCAGGCCTCCATTGCCAAATCTTCCACTTATGTTTTGATCTGCTCATTGGAAGTTTCAAATGGTGAGGTTGAGCTATCCATTTGGAATCGTTTGAACCATTAAAGTTTAATGTATCCTTTCATGCCAGTCAAAATAAAGTCAACGTGTCAGTTTAACCTGAAGTTAAGTGAGGATATTCTCTCTCAAAGCTCATCTTAGTGAAAATCTTGACACGGAGATGAGCTTATGAATAATCGATGTAATAGCTCCAAGAATCTAGACATTCAAGTGTAATTACCTCCTTATTTCTGTAATAATCGATGTAATTACCTCCTTATTTCTGCGGTTTCCCATATCTTATAGCATGTTTTCTGTCCTATATTGATATAAATGATGAAATACTTGAGCACCTGGTACAAAAATTCCCAATCCTTGAAAATTTGACTCTCACCAATTGTATAGGGCTGAGAGATTTGAGAATATTTGCTGTCAATCTCAACTATGTGATTTTGACAGGGGATTGGTACATAAATTCAGTGAGAGTGAACTGCCCACAGCTCCAGAATACAAAAGACTAGCACTGATAAATATTTTAAGTACTTAGGCTATTTCATAAATCCAAACAGTTGTTATACAAAAGACTAGCTTTGGCTCCTTTAAAAAGTGGAGAAGAGGATCAATTGCTGGTATTTTAAATGGTTATCCTAGGGCTGTAGATTAATCTTAGTCAAATCCATCCTAGAAAGTATCCTTGTTTATTGGATGTCTATGGTTAGGATCCCTGTGTCTATCCCATAATCTATCAGAAAAAAATATGATGAACTTTCTTTGGTCATGATGGGGGGTAAAAGTAAATCCCTGTGTCTATCCCATAATCTAAAAAAAAATATGGTGAACTTTCTTTGGTCATGATGGGGGGTAAAAGTAAATTTCAATTGGCCAAATGGGAGAAGATTTGCTTACCTAAGGTGTTTGGAGGATGGGGAATAAAGAGCCTACAGTGGTTCAATCATGCTCTCTACCTTAAGAGTCTTTGGTGTGGGTTGTTTGGACCAAGTTTGTGGACTGAGGTATTCTTATCTAAGTATCTCAAGAAATATTCAATGGAATACTGCCAATGCACTAAAATGTTATCACTGACAGGGACATATTTAAGTAAAACGTTATTACCGACAAGTAAATATTTAAGTAAAACGTTATTACTGACAGGTACATATTTAAGTAAAACGTTTAGTGAAGGGTGATGTGAAACCCAAAAACATAAAAAAAAATTTGTTTGACAGGTAATATTATAGTGAAATTCCAACACTGCTATGACCCCAGTTCCACGTGGAAATCCGTATGGCCGTATGATTTATGAATACCTCGATCTACGTGCTTTTACAGACCTCGATTTGCATGCCATCCCTTCGCTGCTCCGCGCATCCACTCAACCTTTGTTGCTTGGTCTTCCTCCCAAACCACGACAAGAATCCTCCTTAAATCATTTTCGGGAGGCGGTCTTGTTAAGACACGCCCCCATGGTCTAATAGTAGGATCCAGAATTTGTAGCTGGGAGACCCGAGTTCGAATCCATTGGGATCTCTTTTGGGCAACTTACAACTTAGCAATAGGTTTGGTAGGTTGTAATAATATATTTGGGGAGTGTTTGTTGAAACAGTATATTATATTATATTATATTTATGGTACGCATCCTGCCAACCGTTTATCAAACAATTTATATACTTACCAAGGCTCATGTGATGGTGTAAAATTGGCATATGGTGAAAGCACTTAGCATAGGTTTGGTAGGTTGTAATAATATATTTGGGGAGTGTTTGTTGAAAAAATATATTATATATTTATGGTACGCATCCTACCAACCGTTTATCAAATAATTTTAAAATTGGCATGGTTGGATTTCGAATTGGTCGATTGTCCATCCCCCAACTATACACATATTTAAAATTTAAATATAATATATCCAATATACTTACCAAGGCTCATGTGATGGTGTAAAATTGGCATATGGTGAAAGCACTGGTAGAATGGAGGTCATGGTCTAATGGAAAGTGTTTGTTGAAACAATATATTATATATATGGTACGCATCCTGCCAACCGTTTACCAAACAATTTTAAAATTGGCATGGTTGGATTTCGACATGGCTGAATTCTAGCATTGGTCGATTGTCCATCCCCCAACCATACACATATTTAAAATTTAAATATAATATATTCAATATATTTACCAAGGCTCATGTGATGGTGTAAAATTGGCATATGGTGAAAGCAATGGTAGAATGGAGGTCATGGTGTAATGGAAACTGGCATATGGTGAAAGCACTGGTAGAATGGAGGTCATGGTGTAATGGAAATTGGCATATGGTGAAAGCACTAGTAGAATGGGGGTTATGAGTTTAATATTTTTGGAGTGCAATTCATTCTTCAACCAATTTTTTTCCTCCTAGGGTGACCTGTGTCACACCCGGATTGGGCCATGTTTCACCTTATGATTGGCCCATACTATGTCCACTAAACTCGCCACGTCACCAAGTTCCATCTCATATTTTAATTATGTCAGCCACATCTACTTGAATCACCATGAGGGGTTGCCACATCAATGTTGTACACCTGTACATATGCCACGTGTCACCCTTGGAGTGGTGCCACGTGGCCACCTTTCTTCCCAAGTATGTGCAGCAGATATTGTTTTGTCGAAAATTAAGAACATCATAACTTTTCCATACTGCGTCTATTTTGAGTGAAACAAACGCCATTGGAATCGGCTCGACAAGCGATATGCATTGATGCTAGTTTCATTACATTTTGCTGAGTTTGAAAATTGACCCATTCAGAGATCCTCCTAGATCAAGTTGTAAGTTGTACATCCAAGTTGCAGCCAATGGTGACTTTATCAACAATTGTAGCAAAATATGTGGTAGCAACTAAGGAAATAAAGAGGAAATATAGCTAGAGTGATTTATGGATGAATTCAATATGATACATGGGAATATATTTTGTACTATAATTGTCAAAATATTATTCACTTAGTTAAGAATCCAACATTTCATGATCACGCAATGCATATTGATATTATACCATTTCATATGGAAAGTAGTGGAAGAATATAGGATATTGTTGGATAAAATTGATATTTATGAGAATATTGCAGATATCCTTATGATGTCGGTCAGGATAAAAAAGTTGAATGGTGCGAAAATTCTCTAAGCTTGTTGAAAATGTGATAATAGTAGCATTGGGAAAATGGCATGTGGGTGGGAAACATTGCTAAGAACTCGTGTATATTGACTTCAAGTGGGAGAATGTTAGGAGATGAATCCAATATCCATATCTCCAATATTTTTCCTATACAATTCTCGATTAGGGACATGCACTGCTCATATGCACGGGACACAAGGGTGGTCATGGGAAGGCGCTAAGCCCCTCTTTTGAGGGTGTGTGGGTGAAGCCCCAAGGAAAAAAATTCTAGACCCTTCTAGTGTATTTTGTTTCCTTACAGAACCCTAATATGTATTGTATATAAGGGGAGTAATCCCCCGACATTAGAACACAATAGAGATAGAAGAGATCATTGTAACTATTTTTCCAAGTAAAAATAAAATATCGAAGGTTCATTTCCCTATGGTTTTACTTGCGTACAACATGGTTTCCACGTAAATCTCTTGTTCTATTGTTATTGTTGTTTTCTTCTATTTTTATATTTTTCTAAAATATAGAGCAATTTGATTGCAAGTTTAGATTGATATTATACCATAAAAATCATAATGTAGGCAGGTTGGTAATACCATTGGGAATAAACAACTTAAAATTGATGAATTACGGGTATATGGGTTAGATTGGTTTTGAGTATCTGTGATGATTATAATAATATAGTTTTCAATTTCAGTTTGTGTGATGATTATAATAAGATAGTTTTCAATTTGAGTATATGATGATATTCTTAATTGTTATGACGGTAAGGTTGAATATGCAATTGTTTATGATAGTAAACGTAGTGAAATAATGACAAGAGAAGACTTGTCAAGAAGTTGACGAAGAGATCATGTGAGTTCCCATGAGGCATCAAATAATCAAGTAACTTACACATATTGATGAAAACCGTACACATGAACTTGAATATGCCAATAGTGCATAAGAGTTGAAGGAAATTGGGTAAGAATTCATTCAACTCTGCTTTGATATATTAATATGAAAAATGAATGCATTCATGTGAATGACACCTAGATAGTGGTATGGTGAAGCAAAGGAGCATGTTAATATTGATAAATATTTTTAATGGTTGCATATGATAGGATATCTTGTTTTAGTTATTTAAAAGGTAATTACCATAGTAACGAGTATTTATGATCATATTATGAATCTATATACCATGTAAAAATGAAATCCATATGAAACAACCATGCATGAAGCCATAGAGTGTTGGAATTTGGATATGATATAGAGATACATTAACATCCAATGATATCCATGTTTGTATCAATATCTTGGAAATTAACCTTCTCTTCAACACTAAACAAAACTAAAAAGGCATGTTCTTAGTATTGTATTTTGGATAAATAAGGTGGTGTCTAGATGGTCGAACAAGTATTGAAGAAATAGTTGGATGACATGTCAAGGAATTGATTGAGCCCTTCAGCTTATTTTAGTAAAACACATGAATTTGTATAATAGTATATTTAAATCAATACAGGAGTGCATTAAGTGAAAGGAGTGGTAAGAAACAGTTAACATAAATATAATTTTAAACTACCCCTCACATTATAATATGAGTGGTAGGGGGAGGGTGGCAGCCCCACAAAGCTATAAAATTAACTAATAATAAATTGGAAAATATGAATCCCGTGAAGAGTGTTATTGCAAAACCATGAGTATTGGAATGGCTATAAAATTAACTAATGATAAATTGGAAAATATGAATCCCATGAAGAGTGTTCTTACACAACCATGAGTATTGGAACATTATTTTTCTTGCATAAATAAATTGATCGCAAAATGTGAATGCTAGATATTCTTGTAACACATATACAGTGAATAATATTCCATTGCATTAACATGATTGACATCTAAATGTGATTGAATTATTGATGTGTTATAATGATGATATCATCTCATGGGGCGTTGTGGATGTTGCAATGAAACTATTATAATTCATGGCTACACATTGTATGTTTGGTTGATTGAAAGTTTAGATTGTAGGTATAATTGTCTTGGACATGGAAATGAGTATAAGTCTTTAATGAAAACTTGATACTACCACATGCAAAGGCCAAACATTATGAGAAGAGTCTCATACTTATAGAATTTGATTCATGTATGAGACATATTTAAAAGTTTCTAATGAATTATTATAATAATATATCATGGTAATTATGTTAGGATATAAGATTTACATGTTGTACTAAAAATCAATTTATGATTTAGTTATGTTTTATTAATTTTGTATAAATAAAATATATCATGCATTCATCAGTGGAAATTATTTCTCCATGAATAATCATATATAAAGAGTTGAACTCCTATGTAATAATTGCACCAATTACTCATAATATCATATTGTCTTGTGTGTATCTCTCTCATATGTTCTCAAATGTAACTATATGTAGGGTTTATAGCTTCTATAGTATGATTTTAAAGTGGGAGTGAATTTATTAAAAAATTCAAGTATGCTCTTCTATTGCATCAAATAATGATATGGAGATTCATAAAGATTTGATACTGTTAGCACTCAAAATTTACCCCCGGTTGTGAAAGTATAATCCCGAGGTAACCAAAAAACCAAGCTTTAGGAGGAAAGTTGGCTTCTTTCCTTTCAGAGAGGGATCGCTCAAATAATAAACACAAGGCCAGAAATGTTTGAAAATAAATAAAATTTAATAGTAATTGTGGCTAAAACCAGTGCTCATTGGGCATGGAGTGATATATTATAACAAATAATGATAGTGCTTTTGCAATGGAATTTTAAACAGAGGTAGGGTAGCCACTTCTTTAAAGTAAAAAAGATGATTTCTGGTGATAAAGAGGAGTTTAGAAAAAATCCATTAATATGGGAATCTAACAAGGATGAATCCAATATTAACTTTAGCTTAAAAGGTTTGTGAATACTTGAAAGTAAAGGATCAGAGCATATGATTATGAATTCTAACCCAATATAGACTCATTCAAGCATGAAAAAGATGACAGAATGGAAAGGTAAACAAGAAACACATTCACATAAAAAAATGGAAAGTACATACCACAAAGTAAATAACACAAGAATCTCTATAAAAATGTTTGCTTGGCTCAGAAATTTTTATTGATCTTTGAAACTCTCTTACAATACTTTGTTTTTCTCACGATTTCCAACCCTTGTTACATTGAAAAATGTTTCTTAAATACAAAATATGCTCCTTGAGTTGATAAAAACCTGTATGCTAAAAATAGGCAAAATAACGGCCTTATTACATTTGTTATTTTGCTTCCTAACTAACTAATTGCTCATAAATTTATTACAATTTTAAAATAAACTAGTCTTTGACATTCTTTGAAGTTACTACATTGATGTAACTTATATTTTGTCTTTCTGAATTTCTCCATTGTCTTCCATTGATCAATGGTTGGAAACTCCATACTGGCCATTTCTTTATCTAGTACTCCTAACTCTACGTGATCAACATATGAAATTTCTGGTAATTGAGTACAAACAATTCTGAAGGTGTTAATAATTTCAAATTCAACTGCCAATTTATCCACCACAGTTTTTCCTGACATTGACTGGTTCATTTCCTCAAAATTCTTATGATCTAATCTGCATTTCACCAGCAGATCCTGATATTCCACCTAAGAAAAGAGTTTACCACCTTCTTCACTTCCCGTTGTCTATCTAAAATATAAACAATGTTTAACTTCCATTAGAAGAGTATCTGAAATTCATTGATCTCATTTGCTTTGAACCCTGACCATTGATCGATATTACCAATTAACAATTCTGCTACACCCCAATTAAACATCTAGTGCACATGTTCTACCAATGGAGTTGATCTCCACCGTCAATCTCACCAGTCATCAATATGCATTGTCAATTAATGCGGAGCTTTAAATCATTCTTCTAATCCCCAATCTGACTTTCTCCGCACTTCTTCTGACAGCGGAATCCTACTACACTGTATATCTTTTTCTCATCAAATATCCACCGTAGATCAGAGCGGGCCCTTAATCCATTTCGTTGATCATGAAAATTCTTTAACCCATGCAACTTTCATCGCCGGATTTAACTTGCATCGTAGATTTACTTTACCTTTTCCCTTAACCATAGATCTAAACTTCTTTTTAACATCCTCCATCGATCACCAATTTCCCTTCTACCTTGCATATTTTGAGAGCGGATTGCATATTAGCCATAGATATCACCATCTAAAGATCTAAGCCGTGAAAATTTCTCATCTTATACCACAGGCGTGGATTTGCATTTTTAGCCTGTTTCCAAAGGATTTCCCATGGTTTTTCTAAGGAATAAATACCTTGGTAATGGATTTAAACACCTTTTGATCATATTCAACTAAAATACTTCATACTACACCATGATTTTTCCCTCAGGCCTTCCTTATTCGATTGCTAACAAAAACAATGCTAACAACTGCCTCCAACTGGGGATGATATCCTCCCTGTGAGGTAGCAAAAAACCAGTAGACTAGTGAAAATTTTATTTCTCTGTACAAATCCTTTTTCAAAAATTTCAAATCTCTTTTTTTTTGTATATAAAATAAAAGAAAAATGGCAACCCCTTAAGATATTAGGTCCTTCTCTCTGGGCTTCAAATCTTTCAGCTTGCCATCTATACTGATCTTCCAAATAAAATAAATATATACACTAAAATACAAAATACCTTCCACCTCAAGATAAATAATGTTTAAGAAATATTCCATTTATAGGGCCCCCGTTTAGCTGAACCCCATCTTGATGTTCCAGAGTGAATGAATTGTCTTCTCTGAAGACAACAATAATATATGGCCCTTTCCACATATGATCAAAATTTCCATGTTTGTCTTATTTAGGTGCATCCCATTTTAAAAGCAAATCATCAACCTGAAATTGTTCTTCTTTAACCGTACTGTCAAAGGTCTTCTTCATTTTCTCTTGATGTACTCGCACCTTATCATAATCCATGTCTCTATTTCATTTAATTCAATAATATGATTGATCCAGCTATGCATATGATTTGGCTCCTCCTCATGTTCCTGTAGTAGCTTCATCACAGGTAGTCCCAGAGATACATGAAATATCATTTCTACTCCATATACCAATTGGAAGGGTGACATACCAATAGCCCTTTTGTACTGATTATATCTTCCCACAAATCATACTTCAACTTTGTGTGCCAAGAACTCTTATTCTCTTCCAATAACTTCTTAATTATCCTTACCAAACTCTTATTAGAAGATTCTGCAAGCTCGTTTCCTTGAGGATAATATGCAGTAGAGTGACTCAAACTAATATGATATTTATGACAGAAACTTATCATCTTCTTAGATTTAAAAGCAGGTGCATTATCAGTCACAATTCTCTTGGGAAAACCAAACCTTGATAAAATGTTATTCTCAAAAAATTCCATAATAATAGCATTAGTTTCCCTCCTAGTAGGTATACCTTCAATCCACTTTGTAAAATAGTCAGTTGCAGCCAGGATCCATCTATGCTAGCTAGAAGAGTTTTTGTTAATTTCTCCAATAAAGTCTAACCCCCACTGTTGAAAGGGTGTCTCTACTGAAATGGGATTAAGTGGTAATGGAACTAACTTTCTTTTCCCATCAAAGATTTGACATTGATGACAGGTTTTGATCTCCTTGTAGATATCGGAAAACATAGTAGGCCAATAGAAACCAACCCTCAAAATTTTGTTTGCAGTTACTTTCCAAGAGTGATGTCCCCCATAGACTCCCTGATGAAACTCCTTCATAATTTGTTGGGATTCATTTTCCAGAAAACAGTTCAACAAAATTCCTCCTAGTTCTTTCCAATACAAATATTGGTTCATGATACAAAATTTTGTTGCTTTTAACTTCATTGATATAACCTTGGTTTTACTCAATCCTGGAGGTTCATGTAAGTTTTGCAAAACATAGACAATATCACTGTACCATGGAGATAAAGTGAAATCTGCAAATACCTGCAATCCTGAGTCCAATTGATTTGAATGATTGGAGAAGAAAATCAACTGGAAGGATTCACAATTTGAATTAGTCATCAACTTAGCAAGTCCTTGTCCTTTCACCAACTTTGTAGGCCTGATTTCCAAATCATGCTCCTACAGAACTACAATCCATTTTGTTATTTTTCCTTCTAGGTCATGCTGAGTAAGAATATTCTTTACTACATTGTTGGGTACATGAGATATAATATGGGAATGTAAAATATATACTATGAAACCTTTCAAGGACTTTATCAAGGCATAAGCATGTTTCTCCATAATGTCATATTTTAACTCCCCATCTCTTAGCACCTTTGCTAAAAAAACTAATGGGTTGTTCAGTATTGTGTTGATTCTTTTGCAGCAAATCTCCTGCTATTGTATGTTCAGAGGCATAAGAGAAAATCATAAAATCCTTTGAAAACTAGGGACTCACTAAAACAAGGGCCTCTATGATTTCCTTTTTTATATCATTAAAAGATTGCCTAGCTTCTATAGTCCATTTAATTTCACTGTCATTTTTCAACATATTTGTAACATTCCTTAATATTTCTGCAAAGCTAGGGATAAACATCCTCAAAAAAGTTACTTGAACAATGAATGATTGCACCTCCTTCTTTATTCTCGGGTTCCTCTACCTACATAATATCCTTCACTCTTTCTGGATCAATTCTAATTCCATCATTTGAAACAATATGACCCAATAATTTTCCCTCTTTCATAGAAAAATTACACTTTCTGGGATTGAGATAAATACCATACCTCCTACATTTCAGAAATACCTTCTCCAAATGCTTTATGTGGTCTATGTCAGATTTAGAATAAACTATGATATCATCTATATAAATTACAACAAAATTATCCTCTTCTTCAACAAAATTTATGTCCATGGCCCTCTAAAAAGTAGCTCCTGCAGTCATTAACCCAAAAGGAATTTTGGCATACATAAAATTCCCCCATGGTGTAATTAAATTTGTCTTCTCTTGATCTTCAAGAACAAATTTTATCTGGTTGTACCCAGAAAAACCATCCATAGTAGAAATTCTTTCAGCTCCAACAACTTTCTGTAGTATGTGGTCCATCTTGGGTAAAGGATAGTTATTTTTTAATGACACTTTATTCATGTTTTTGAAATCCACACATAATCTAATTTCTCCATTCTTCTTTCTAACAAGTACTAGCTTAGCTACCCATTTTGAAAATCTAAGACTTACAATGATTTTTGCATTAAATAGCTTTCTCACTTCTTTTTCAATTAAAGGAAAGAGCATTGGATTTATTTTTCTTAGCTTTTGTCTAAAAGGTTTCTCTCCAGTTTTTATAGGAATAGTATGTTGTATGATGGAGGTATCATATTCTTTCAAATCCTCATATCTCCAAGCAAAAACATCAATGTATTTTTTTCATCGGGTTAATATATTTCTCTTTTTCTTCTATAGGCAAGTTTCTTGATAGATTTACTATATTTGGAGAATCTTCACTCCCAATATTCTGATCTTGAATATCATTCTCATTGGGATGAAATTTTGGATATTTAGCCACATCGTTCTGGTAAAATAACTTCTCTAGAGGAATAAGGCCTATTGGAATGCAATTACTTCTCAATTGAATTATGTCCTTACCTCCAATCATGTTCTTCAATTTTTTATATTCAACATCTTCTTCTGCAAACTTTTCATCATTTTGGAAATTTTCTGAATTTTTATTTTCTGTATCAATATGTGTATTTACAAATTCGTTTGACAGCTCCAAAAATCTCTTTATCTATATATAATATTCAAACACTTTCCAATATTTTGAGTTTTTAGGGATGGAAGGTCTATTTACAATTTCTATTTTAGATTTTTTCTTGGAATAGACAGGTACTTTAAAATTTCCAGTAGTAGTGGCAAGAGAGTCAGCTATCTTGTTTTGTATTATGGGAATCACCATAACTCTGTGTTCAGTGAAGAAGTTTCCCAACATATCCCGAACTTCATTTTTGTAAGTTGTCATTCTGGAATGTTCTGTTTGATAGTTGTTGTTTACTTGATTCACCACTAATTATGAATCTCCAAATACATCTATTCTTTTTGCCTTTAAATTTTTTAAAACATCTAATCCTAACAGCAAAGCCTCATACTTTGCTACATTATTGGTACATTCAAATGTCAATTTGAAAGAATAAACCTTAAAGTATCTATTTGGATAAATGATCCAAATACTTGCTCCAGCTCCCTCCTTACTGATTGATCCATCAAAACACATTGTCCATACCCTTTCCTCATTTTTCTTTTGCTCTAATGCATCCTTCCTCTTAGCAAATTCTTTGTCTTCTTTTAGCCCAGTTACCACAGGAAGTTCTTGTTCAATATGGGAATCAATGAAAAAGATTGAAGAACCCATATTAGTATCCACAACATATATGGGATGGTTGTTTGGTTTGTCCTGGCTACTCACCACATACGCTAATCCCTTTTCTCTATAAAATATCCTATGCTTTCCAAACAAAGGAATAGTTTTATTGGATATGTCCATCTGCAATGTTCCTTTTATATTTGAAGGCAAGGATCTTAACAACATCATACCAAATTTAGGAGGAATATCAGCCACTACAACATCCATGATAATGCTCTTAGCATGAATCTGTGCAACAGTTACTACCGTATCTTTAATGAACCCCAAACATCTTACTTTTCTAGAATCAAAAGAAAACAAATCTTTGTAAGGCCTTGTAATCTCTAATCCTATACTTTCAACGTGACAACAGTTCACATTAAATTGTGTGATGCACCAGAATCTAGCATAGCATTGTGTAAAATCATGTCATGAACATTGAAGCTAACATAGAATGGTGGAACATCCTCTTCATCTGTGTCTTTAATTTTAGGACCAAGAACTATTCTTGGGGCATCATCTGTCAACTCTAGTGTGTCTCGAAGGCATTCTCCATCAGTCTTGACCATTCTTGTTATATTCTCTATTTATTCATTATTTCTTAACAATTCATTGAAAGGGATTGAAATCTTTATTTTGGACAATTCAGACTATAAATTAAAGGAAGAAACGGTTTTATCAACTTCAATTGGTATCTATTTATTCTCCTTTGACGTTTCTTTTCTATTGTCTTTCAATGATTCTTTTTTAATTTCAGGCACTTTATGTACAATTTTTTCTTTCTGTTTTTATTTTTATTTTGTTGACTACTAGAAGGCTGAGTTGAAGTAGGCCTTCCTTTATTTATAACTACATCTATATTTCTCAAATTCAATTTTCTCTAGAAATAATCAATAGCATTTTGATATCCTCTCTGATATTGCTCTATTTCTACTACAAGTGTAGTATAATCATCTTCCTGAACAAACAAATTGTGCTCCTCCTCTGTGAGATAAATTTCAGAGTCTAAATCATCAAAATGATGTATCTGATTATCCAATGGATCATTCTCTTCTTCCTCATCAACATACTTTCTCAAAATTGAGGTATTATTTGATGATCCTCAACATTTTTGGGATTTCTTTGGTCTCTCATCCTAGTCTGAGGTGGAGGAGGAGGTCTTCTGAAGTTTGGATTCCCAATTTGTGTCTCAAGCTTCTCTTTGTTTGGAGGTTTGTTATCCAAATCTAGTTTGTCCATTAACATCTCCATTGTTTTCATCATTATATCAAACTTGGCATCAGTAGATGAGGATGTTGAAGCCTAATTATATTCCCTAGTTCTTCTCCTATCTACCTCCACTCTTTGTTTCATCTTTCTATAAGCCATTAAGTTAGTCTCTACCTCCATAGCATCTTTAAACATAGCAGGCAAATCAACAGATTTTCTCTATCTTAGCAACAAAGCAAAATCACTATCAAATCCATCAGCATAATGTAATTTTGCAGATCCTACTTTGGGTTTTATATCAGTTGCTAATGGTATTGAATTATAAACCCTCATAAATCTGCTAGAAAATTAATGTACTGACTCAAAATTCACTTTCTTTAAATTATTGTATTTAGCCAAAACCTGTAGAGGACTTGTTTTATCTTCCCATCTATCCAGAAACCGAGTTTGGAAAGATTCAAAGGTGAGAATAGACCTTGCAGGAAGATATTTAAACCATGTTTTATCCTCCCCAGATAAACTTTGTGCAAATAATCTCATTTTAGCATCATCATAATCAACTTCTTCCAAATCAATGAAATCATCAAACCTATCCACATGTTGCCTAGATATAAAATTTCCCTCCTCATCAAACAATGATATTCTCTGTGAATAGTTCTGGGGAAATTCATGTAACACAGTAGGAAAAGCCAAGGGAGAAAACCTAGCAGCCATACCTCTAGTGAGGTTATGAATAACAAGGGGATTTTGAACAATACTTGGGATTTGAAGCTGAGAAGTTTGGATTAGAGGATTTTTTTTCTTCTATATTTATAGTATTCTGAATATTTTTCCAATGTGAATCTAACAAATAAGATTGAAGTCTGTTTGGACTGATTTCAACTTGTTTTGGATCTAATTCAGACTTAGACCTTAATAAATATTGTTCAAACTTTGTTTCCAACTCAAAATATTGAAAACTGAGGAATTATTCTTGGGTTTGAGAGAAAGATATTTCAATTTGAGAAGCAACAACTTTTTCTTTTCCTCTTCTTTTCATAATAATACTTTCTGGATCATCCCCACTATGCAAAGTTTCAGAATTAGGGTTACATGTTGTGTCTACTCTCCTGAAATCCAGGATGACGTCTTTAGATCACCTTCTTGAAAATCAATGTGGAGTCTCCAGGGGAAAAACACAACTACCTTTGCATGCAAGAACTTATGTTTTCCCATAGAAATTATGTTTTCTTGAAAATCACTATCATTCTTCCCAGGGCATATTTGAACTCTCAATCCCCAGAAACGGCGCCAAGATGTTAGCACTCATAATTTACCCCCAGTTGTGAAAGGATAATCCCAAGGTAACCGCAAAACCAAGATTTAGGAGGAAAGTTGGCTTCTTTACTTCCATAGAGGGATCTCTCAAATAATAAGCACAAGGCCATAAATGTTTGAAAAGAAATAAAATTTAATAGTAATTGTCGCCGAAACTAATTCTCATTGGGCATGGAGTCATATATGATAACAAATAATGACATTGATTTTGCAATGGAATTTTAAACGAAGGCATGGTATCTACTTCTTCACAGTAAAAAATATTATTGTATTGTGATAAAGAGGAATTTAGAAACAACCCATTAATATCTGCATCTAACAAGGATGAATCCAATAACAACTTTAGCAGAAAAGGTTTGTGAATACTTGAAAGTAAAGGATCATAACATATGATTATGAATTCTAACACAATACAGACTCATTCAAGCATGAAAAATATGACATAATGGAAATGTAAACAAGAAACATATTCACATAAAGAAGGGAAAGTACATACTGCAAAGTAAACAACACAAGAATCTCTATAAAAACTCTTGCTCGACTCTGAAATTTTTATTGATCTTTGAAACTCTCTTAGAATACTCTGTTTTTCTCACAAGTTCCAACCCTTTTTATATTGAAATTTTTTGCTTAAATAAAAAATATGCTCCTTGATATGACGACTACCTCTATGATAAAAATAGGCAAAATAATTGCCTTATTACATTTGTCATTTTACAATTTTAAAATAAACTAGTCTTTGAAATTATTTTCAATTCCTTCATTCATGTAACTTGTATTTTGTCCTTCCTAATTTCTCCACGGTCTTCCATTGATCAACATTTGGCAACTCCATACTAGAAATTTATTTAGCTAGTACTCGTAACTCTACGTGATCAGCAAAAAATTTTCTGGTAATTGAGTACAAACAATTTTGAAGGTGTTAATTATTTCAAAGTCAACTGCCAATTTATCCGCCATAGTTTTTCCTAACAATGACAGGTTCATGTCCTCAAACTTCTTATTATCCAACCTACATTTCACCAGCAGAGCCTCATATTACATCTGACAAAAGAGTTTACCACCTTCTTCACTTTCTGATGTCTATCTAAAATATAAACAATGTGTAACTTCCATCAACGGAGTATGTGAAATCCATTGATCTCATTTCCTTTGAATCCTGACCCTTGATTGATGCCACCTTTTAACAATTTCGTTGTGCCCCAATTAAACATCAAGTGCACATGTTCTACCAGCAGAGTTGATCTCCACCTTCAATCTCACTAGTCGTCGATCTACATCGTCGATTAATGTGGAGCTTTAAATCATTTTGTTGATCCCCGGTCTGACTTTATCCACGCTTCTTCTGGCAGCAGAATCTTCCTGCACCATTGATATTTTTCTCATCAAATATATGTCGTAGATTAGTGTGGGCCCTCAATCCATTTCCTTGATCATGAAAATTCTTTAACCTACTCATCTTTCATCAGTGGATTTAACTTGTGTCACATATTTTCTTTACCTTTTCCCTTACCTTGCATATTAGCTGTAGATCTCACCACTTGAATATCTAAGCCATTAAAATTTCTCGTCTTATACCACAAGTGCGGATTTTCATTTTTAGCTTGTTTCCAAAGTTTTTCCCACGATTTTTCTAAGGAATAAAGACCTTGGTCATGGATTTAAACACCTTTCAATCATATTCAACTAAAATCCATCATACTACACCTTGATTTTTCCCTTAGGCCTTCCTTATTCGATTGCTAACAAAAACAATGCTAACAAATAGAAATACCAATTTCTTACAAAATGTCATGAATAAGTTGTCTTGTAGTGTTTGAAGAGTTTGATAAACCTATGTAATAAAAGGAAAACCAAACGGAATCTAAAATGCAATAACTAACAATGGCTCACGCATGCATTAATACATTGATATTTATCCTAGAAACTCGAAATCATGAAAACCAACATTCCTCAAAGTTTCTCCACTCTCTATATCTATTATATTTTATGTTTATAGTAAAATTTTATAGCATTCAAAACTCTAATCCATTAACCTAAATAAGGTTACAACTCCACTTCTTTAACCAAAATTAGTTTACAATGGGACACAAAACTATGGGTTGAAAATAGCTCAAAATGAACCCAAAAAATTCTTTCAAGGGTGTTTTTCCCCTGCACCCCTATATCCCAAGGGGATAATAAACACCCCATGATTTGGGAACCTACAAAGAGTATAACACAAGTCTAAAAAAGTTGAAGTTAAAGCATTGAGTTGTATTTCATGTTTACAAAGCCATGAAGGAAATGAAACACGCTCAATATAGAAACCATCAAATTCCAAGGAACGATTATATATTCAACTCAATCACTATTAATCATATTATAATTCATTCTAAGTATTTCCTCTTACAACATGGACACTTGCAACAAATCATGCATAGTTTTGTCAATTTTAGGGGAGGAAAATCTAAATATTGGGGTTTATAGAAATTAATTTATGTTTACACATCTACAATTTAACAAAAGATATATTACAAATATGAGTCTTGAGAGAAAGCTAAAGAGTGGTTTGTATTTTGTATTTATTTGACTAGGATGTTAAGCATGGAAATTCCATTAAAGAAATAATATGGGTTCAATTTCCACACGTGGAAAGTGAAAATCTAGATACAATTAATGAATGAGAACTTGTGGGGAATAATAAAAAGGATTGAAATCACCCACAAATAAAAATGAGTTGTTAGAATGGTAGAGAATAGATGATAAATCCAAAGTAGTTATTGGACTCACCCTCTTAGATTCAGAATTATATGATATAGATCTAGAAAATTCATCCAAAAAGATTTGATATCATTTAAATAAGCTCTTTGGAGAAAAAGCAATGAATACAATTTTTTTTCTGAAGCTTTAGTTGTTCGAATTAAAGATGTATATCGAAGTCACTTTGTCTAACCACATAAGAAATCAAATATCTCTCATCATACATTGAGTAGAAGTCAATTCTATGCTGGAAGAAGTATAAGCCAGAGCCATTTTCTTAAGCAATGTACCTTCTAAATAGAATAATGTTATTTTTACTCTGTGAAATGTATTTACAAACTCTAGAAGACATGATAATCACTCTCCTAACTAAAGAAAAGATAACCATTATAGGATATACAAAAGATTATTCTCAACTTGACATTGCAATATACCCAAGATACAATTGTAGAATATCAACAAAATACAAGGGGGATATGGAATGCTATTATTGTAAGAAAATGGGTCAACCAACTTGGAACTATAGATTTCAAGATAATGATGTTCTTAGAGGGAAGATAAAATACAAACCACATGTGGCTAATGTAGTCATTATTGAAGATCCACCGGATGCAAACTATGGTGATGACCCTACTGAATAAATGTTATTTTATGCATTTTAAGAAGCATGCACTTTAAAGATAGGAAAATATATACTGTAAATAAACCTTGGCATGGGTGGTTGCTTAGATAGTTTGGGAGTTTATGGAACTAAAATATTATCCCTCGTTATGGTTTTGAGACATGCATGTGGATTGTTGTCTAATAATGAGGCTATGAGACATGTCTCTATATTGTTGTCAAGTAATATAGTTCAAGAAACTCCTAATTTGGGAGTTTGTATCGGTCAAATCCCAAAACTCAATAATTCAACTTGGAAGATACACATTTACAAGGGTTATGAGGCAAGTTGATGGAGCTCTACCTAGTCAAGGAACTATTTTCAAAGAAGAATATTTTGAAACATGTTTGGTTCTCATTACTCATGATATTTTATTTGTATCAGTTTGTGTTTCAATTTTGTAAGCCTTAATAGGGGATGTTAGGATATAAGGATTACATATTGTAATAAAATTATCTCTATGACTTAGTTATGTTTTTGTAATTTTTGTATAAAGAAAATATGTCCCACATTCAAAGGTGGAAATGATTCTCTTCATGAATAACCATACAAATGGTGAGGTTGTAGGTCGGTACAGGAGGCGTTTTGTAGAAGGGGTAGATGTCTATGGTTTTTACAGGAGAGTAGGCCTACACATATTTTCTATGTAGGTTGGAGGTACTGAATATGGGTGAGTTGGACCCGATGATAGACTATAGAGATGATACATTGTATGAAGAAGACATATTTGGTAATGATTTCCATCATTTGGGCATGTGGATCCTCATGGTGAACCAATTTTTGAGTCACTTTTGGATATGCCACCTCAAGTGGAAAGTACCTTAATTAAAGTCATCGATCGGCCACTTATTAGTTCATTTTAGGAGTCTCAAAAGTTTTTTGAATCTACACCTCCTCATTCCTCTGTTGGTGTAATCAAGTAGGAGTCATATGCTTCGAAGGGTTGGAATCGATTTCCTTGGGAGAAATTTTGGAGGGATGGAGGTTTCCTCTTTACCTCTACAAAAATTTGTGGAAAAACTTGGGTATATTGGATAAAAAATAGAAGTGGAGGACTTGAGCAATTTTATCAATATGGATTACGACCCAATAAGAAACGATGAAATGTTATAAAGTATAGAGGGGGTTTATCATTTGTGGTAGGGAAAGATATACAGGTTGAAAAAAATTAGGTCTTTACTATGGAAAGCACTTTTTAGAAAGTTCATGGAAAGAAATATGGGTGTGAATGGACTCAATACCTGGATTCAACAGAACTAGTGCCCAATATTGGAGTATGGATAAGTTTTTCATATTCTGGAAAAGGGAGGATCGGGTTTATATTTCAATCTTAAGAAGACGTAAATAAAATTATAAGGGCACTAGTTCTATGATTGAGAATACTTTTTATTTAACCTTGGATTCAAGGTTTGATGCACATGAAGAATTTGTGTCCTCAACTTTAATTTGGATAGAACTACCTCGAATCCGAATGGAAATGTGGAATGACATTTCTTTGAAGGATATAGGAAACACTCTTTGTAAGTTTATCCTTGCAAATGATTCTAATAAGACGAAAAATGCATACACTATTACTAATAGTTTGGTTGAACTTAATGTTAGTTTTGGCCTATATGAGCATATGGAGATTGAGGTTGACAATTAAAAGAGGACTTAGATTCTAGATTATGAAAACTTTTGATTTGGGTGCATGTGATGCCATAAATACGGTCATACTGTGGCTTATTATGATTTTCCATTTACTAAGAGAGTATCAAGAAGGAAACCTTCTGCGGTTATAACTACTCCCCTTACTTCCTCCCTAGATCCTAAGATGTTTGATGAATTGAAGCCATTTTTTACAAATGTACAGTATTCTCTGGATGAGACCATCCCCTTATTGCGAACGACGATCTTAGGGTGAAGTAAGACCTACATGTTCGGGATTATATCATCCATGTGTAAGTAATGGCATTCTTTGACTCAATCCCACCTAATTTCAGAGGCCTCAAATAAGGGGAATAAAGTTTGTCGATTCAAATATTTTTTATCCCCCTTCCCAAAGTAGGGATATGGTTATAGGGTCTAGCATTGCATGTATGTCTACCACTATCCATGTGAGAGACATAGAGTCATCCCTTCCTAAGTCTAGAAAATGATACTAATAGCTTCTTTGACTATGAAATATCCACAAGTACCTCAACTAAAGAAGTGTTCTTTCCTAATGTGAGGGGAAGGGGACACAAATAAGCTATTGACTTGGCTAAAGAAAAATATACCTGAGAAGTATGTTAATCAAGGCAAGAAAAGTATGTTATTTGGGAATCTTAGAGCACCGTACAACCCTCTAAGGAGTGACCTATTAAACTCCTATTCCTAAACTTATGTGTCTTGGGGGGTCGAACCAAGCAATCGTCCCTCAAGAGACTTGTACAAACCAAAAATCTTAATGCTTTGTTTATATAAGAAGCCATGATCATAGAAGATCAAGTTGTTCATATTTTAAAAAGACGCTTTCTTGTTGGAATTTTGTTGCACTTGAAGCTTTTGGCTTTTCTAGAGGTTTAGTAACAAGATGAAACTCCTATTTACCCCTTTTTAACTCTTTTGTTTTAATTTCAATATTATGTACAAATATATATAGTTATGAAATGGGAATGCCACTGTAGCTTTTGAATGTTTATGGACCTTATCAGAGTCGTGAAGATTTCAGGATATCTCTATTGTTTTCTAATTGAATTGAATATGCCAAGTTGATATTAGTAGGGGATCTCAACTTCATTATGAATAACGATGAAATTTGGGGAAGAGTGGCACAAGGAGACAAACATGCCATCTTTTGTGTCAATTCCTTAGAAGAAGCAGGTTTGGTTGGTGTTGAACCAATGGAAATAAAACCTACCTGGATTAACAACTAAGCGAGGAAGGTATTGCAAAATGGCTAGATTGATTTTTGGCACATCATACTTTCCTTGAATCAATAGGAAATTGTTGATCATGGATAGTGGATTCAAGAATTTCTAATCATTTCTATGATATTTTTGAAGCTAAGACAAGGATGGATAATCCAAAGGCCCCATTCATATGCAATTTGATTTTGGTGTTAGAAAACAACATTCAATTATTGGTGAGAAAAGCATGGAAAAATTATGACCTATCCATTGGGATCTTTGTTGGTCAACATCCTATAAATTCTCTTAAAGAGGATAAAGAAGTTGTTATTCCATGTGCTCATAATAAAATGCTTTCCAGAGATTGTGTATTATTGAATTTTGAATGGGAGTTGGAAATCTGCTATAAAACTTATATTGACGGGTCATTTTCAGATGAGCATATGACTACAATTTAAAACAAGTGAAATTAGAAACAAAGTTGCTCAACACCTACCTCCTAAAAATAATTTGAAAATAATGACAAAAGTAACTCATAATAAATATCTCGCACTAAATCATTGTTGAGATAAACAAGCTAATGGTTTTATATTATATAGTTGTTAAAAGGATACATGTGTTAGTGGGTTAGGTATTAGTGCATTAATAGCATCAATCATGGATAACTATATTTGCTACAGTCTTCCATGTTCAACTGCAATCAACTATAGTAGTTGGGGAGTTAATGCCTTAGTAGTTAAGGTACATTAGTGCGTTGGTTGGTAAATGGTTATGGGGCTTCTCAATTTAGTGAACAATGGTGAGGGGTGTATTGGTTAGTGGGTAATGGTGAGTGTATTAGTATGCAATGGCTAGGGTTATTTTGGGTTAATTGTTTAAGGGATAATGAGGATAATGAGTTAGGTATTAGAGGGTTCATGGTAGTGAGTTAGTGGTTTCATGTTTGACTTAGATTTAGGGGGTTAGTGTATTAGGAATTTATAATGCATCAATTAAGGAGTTAGGGAGTTATAGATTAGGAGCCAATGAGATAATGGGTTAGCAATTGGAGGTTATTTCTTGGCTTACACGTTAAGGACTAGAGATTGAAGAGTTAAAATAATAAGAGTTTTCAGTGAGTGGATTAATTGGCAAAACTTAGTGAACTAAGAATTTAGTAAATTAAAGATTGAGAATTAATAAATAGATTAATACGATAAAAACAATAAAATGTCCTCGCATTAATAATAAAAATTGTTAGAATATAATCCACCGGGGATTATATATTGTAAATAAATAAATTGTAGGAATATGAATAGTTGCATAGGAAGGTGAAAAGGCTGGTACTCAACCACCTCATGAAATGTATAAATATTTGATATGTCAATAGAATAGAATCAATCGGGAGTTATTACCAACAAGTGGTATCAGAGCGCTGCCATAACTCCTGCCTGTTGCAAGTCTGCCCATTTCTGGCATTCTGCTTTCCAGTCCATTGCCAGACTGCTCCATCAGTCTGCCAGTCGACTCGCATGCATTGTCTGCGTTACAATTCCTTCGTGATTGAGTATGTGTGCTACAAACCCTAATGCTGATTCTTCTTTGTGCTACGATCTGTTAAAAGAATTTGAAGCGCACTGATGTATGGTGCGTGGAGTTGCCTGAATATATGCTGAGAGCTAAACCACGAAGACTACGTGGAGCTGTGTTGTGAGAGCTGCAACACATTGAAGACCAGCATGGAGAGATGTGACTTTTGGCTGACTGCGTGTTGATTTGAAGCTGTGACCTGCTACACCATGCAAATTAAAGTCTGATAGACAATATCCTGCGTGGAGCTGTTGTTGAAAGGAGAACGATAGTCGTGACTATCGTGAGGCTGCATGGAGAAGAAATGAATGCGAGACAGCGTGTAGACAGTGTGAATAGTGATGATGTGCGTGGAGCTGTCTGAGTTTTGGTCGAAAGTGAGTATTCTGCTGCGTGAAGATTACAGCCTAAACGTGAAAGATGTGCACCTGCGTGAACCCTAAACTTGGAGGCTCGTGCTTTGAAGTGCTGCGTGGAGGTGAATACAGCATGGAGAGTGGCGCAGCGGAACCCTGGTGTGGCTGCATTGGTGTGGTTCTTTGGGTGCTGTAGTTGCTTAACCAAATCATTGTCGAGCTACCACCATTTACAAGTAGTTTCAGTTACCTGTGATTCTTCCACACTATAATCACTATAATCAAGAAACGATCATGCTCTTCCTCATGGTCAAATAAAAGATCACGACAGTAAAGAGGTGGTGTTATAAAACACCAGTGTTATTGATCAGCTATCTGCCATTATCATATGTAATTTCTTTCTATCTTCCTTCCATTGCATGCGTGAGAGACTGCTGCTTGCGTGGAGCCCGAAGGTAAAGCTTGAAGACACTGTGAATATTCAAGAGCGTGGAGGTAAAATATTGTTGATAAAATATTTTGTGATCGCCTGGTTACACAAACCCTAAATTTACCCTAGTTTTTTGCGTGGAGTGTGAAGTGAAATAGTTTCATATTTATGAATGGTGTGGCTAAATGGTGACGCTATTGTATGAGCCTGTGATTGTATATAGCTGCATGGAGTCTGTAATTTTCATTCACATTGTTAGTGTTTGTTGTAAATTGCTTCCATTTTCCACCTAAATTATTGTAATCGAGCTGGTGCTCTCCCTAGACTGCTGCATGCTTTGAAAACCTGCAAGAAGATAATCAAAATTGAGTAGAGCTGGATGTGTGGAGCTTACTGAGTGGAGAGTTGTATATATGCTGTATGGAGAGTAAGTCTATTGTATGAGCTGAGTATATATTGAATCTATATATGCTGTGTGAGTTTGAATATATATTGGAGCTGAATATATGCGTTGAGTATATATGCTTTTTGAGACTGCAATCTTCTCCATATACTGCTGCAACCTACAATTGATCGTGAAGACTGTGTGGATCTCGTGAAAGGAGATTGCTGAGACTGCCCATCATGTTGACTGCATAAAATTTTGAAGAGCTGAGATAATTGTTGACTGTTGGTTGTAATATTTTCTGTGTCATTGTATCATCTTTAAAACCTGAAGTTGAGATTGTAAATCACCTTGGCAGAGACTGTAGACCTACAAGGTTATTGTTTTTCCTTTTATCTCATTCTCTTTGTCATATCAAGTTCATTATTGTAAATTACACTAACAATTGTAAAGATGCTCTCTTTGGCATCGAGTATTGGTGCTGCCCTAGCTGGCAAAGACCAATCCAAAGACCCTTCCAAGGGATATTGTGGCAAAGAGAGAGGACAAGGAAGAAGAAATTTTAGAGGCAAAGGGGGCAAAAGCAAAAGATCAAATTTGCAGTGCAAGCGTTGCGGAAAGACTGGGCACACATCAGATCAGTGTTGGGCTTCATGGGACTCCATCAAAGACAAGCACAACCAGAAGAAAGATGACCAAGATGCTAGTAAATCTTCTGATTCTTGTATGGTTGCACATTGTAATCTTGGATTTAATGAAATGACTTCTCTTTCATCTTATAAATATTGTTGGTTGCTTGATACTGGTGCAACATCACACATGACATTTAGAAAATACTGTTTTGAAGAACTGAATGAAACAATAGATGGCATAGTTTACTTTGCAGATAAGTCAAGTATTAAACCAAAGGGAATGGGCACCATTCAACTGAAGATGCCTGGATTCCTTGATTTCTTGTTGAAGAACGTTCTCTGTCTTCCAGAGTTGCAGAGAAGCCTGCTGTCCTTGGTGGAGATTCGACAGCAAGGCCATTCCATCCACATGTTTGATGGAATCATTGAAATAAGAAAGTCCTCTAACAACCAAGTCATCATGACTGGATACGAAGATGGAAAGTTGTTGAAGCTCAAAGGTTC
>LPNX010135098.1:1389088-1400396 GCA_001517045.1 Pseudotsuga menziesii | reverse complement strand
TTGCATAAGTGCCTCTGTTGGCAGCACGAAGGCAACCCGCCGCCAGATCCAGCGAAATTAGGTTAGCGCTGCATCCCATTTCGCCGACATTATAAGTCTTGATATTGCTACGAAACCCAAATTTATTAACAATCATTGACAAAAGCGATGGAATAGGGTTAAAAACACTGCAATTCACAACAAGAATACCAATTTCATTAACAACAATGCCAGTTTTGTCCAGCAGATCTTGAACACAGCCAAACATGACGATCTTTGCTTCTTGACAAGAAGTCTCATGTGTCATCCTTTTTAGCTACCGTTCCTCTTTCACATCAAAATCTTGGAAACAAGATCATAATTTAATATTAAATTCCAGACCCAAAACAAAAAAGGAAAGATCGTTCAGTATCTCCTGCCCATATCAATAGCAGGAGCAACAGCAGAGGGTATTGTATCGGCTTGTAGTGTTCTAGTGGCAGCAACGTCCAATCCACAGCTGCACTTTCTGTAACTTTTATTGATGGAATCCTTCATGCTTTTGTTGCTTGATTGTGTTTGTGCAATTTCCTCCATGGGAAATATTGGCAGGGGGGCTTTAGCTGAATGTGGACTGGAAGTGGTAGCTTTCTTGCTGAATGTATCGAAAACTACTACCCCTCCCGCATGAAGTTCTTGATGGCTAGTGGTTTCGCATTCGTAACCACTGGGCAGAGCCGAGACGACCCAAGAATTCAGAGGATCTTGTCCACACTTTTCTTGAGAATCATTTGTGTAGATAGAGAAGGACAATGTAGAGGGATTGAATGTACCTGCAATGCGGCTTAAAAGGTCTTGCAGGTCTAGAGTTCGAGGGTCGTAGCCCATTACTTCGAAGCTAGCATAACTATAGCCCTCCTCAGGTGTAACATGTATAGTGGAATACCCGCTGGATTCAATGCTGTTCATGGAGTAGCTGCAAGGTTCGAAGGCGAAATCGCAAATCTGGGAATTGGGCACTAGAGTATTGATCCCGGCAGACACTGTCATTTCATTTGCTGTCTCGTTGCCGGGCCTCTTGTAGAAGTGCGCCACAAGGTCTCTGTCTAGCTCCGTCATGCATACTTCTAGCGTGTAAGCCATAGGTGAAGGGTTCGAATCCTCTTCCTCCGCAACAGCTGAGTATACGTGCCAATTAATTTTCTGAGACTCGGTTCCCATAAGGTATGCTTTGGAGCCGAGATGGGCGAAGTGGTGATCCAGGAATTTCACTTCTTCGTTGAATTTTCGGTGAGGAAAAGGCTGCACTGTAGGGAACAGGAAAGTTCCACGACTGTATCTGCATCGGTGTACTGTTAACGAGAGCTTGCTTGCGTGATGCAGCAGAGGAGGGATTGATTTCAGGAGCTGCGTAGTTCCGCAGGTCTTGATGATGATTTTCAGAGGGTAGATAAAGAGGCTCGATTCTGAAAGAATGTAGGAATCGAACAAGCTATTACTCAGGCCGGATACTATCGTGCATTGTGCGGCCCTAAGAATTTCGTCCAAGTCTGAGAAACTGAAAGTTCTCAAAGTTCTTGACGGAACGATTCGCTGGAAGGTGGGCACATGGAAATCTGAACGTTCAAATTTAGTCTTTGAATTATAAATAACATAATAATAAAATATAATAAATGCTGATGTCATAGTTGCCATGTGTCAAGTGAAAACCAAATACCAAACTCCAAGGCTGACATCATCTCTGATTGGCCAATTAGAAGTTGACAAAATAGCAAAGGCAAATATTTTTATTAAAATTTAAAATATTTTTTTTCAAACTCCAAAGCTAAACTTTAGAAAACAGATTTTAAATTTTTGGTCAAAGGGCAACTAATAGAAGGTCAAAGGGTAACCGATTACAATATACCTGCTGTGGCAGGTATAATAATTTTATGATTCTTTTTAGTTCCATCTTAAAATTTAAGACTTCCACCGTCCACCTATGTTTGCTTTTCAGATTTCCTCCATGGATTTATGTTTGTTTGAATTTGATGGCAAAAAATTTATTTGAAAAAAGTGTGCAACATTTACAACCTTTTGTAACTTCCTAATTTGTCAAAATTATAGTGAGTTTGGAAAGCTTTTTGGCAAGTTTTTTGAGCACGAAAACAAGATTTTAAAGCAAACCAAGTATTATCCTCCTTAAGGTCTAATAGACCAAAGTTGGTCTCAGTGAATGGTAATCATTATCACAAATAAGAACATCATCATCATCATCACAAATACATGAAAGTAAATAAAAACAAAGAAATTATGGGTAAATTGATAAATTAGCAAATTTAATGTAACAAGGGAAGGGCGAACCGTAATCATGGTTAAGTGCATATTATATGCGAAAGAGTTTTAATTGTGTGAGTTTTAATGGAAGAGCTAGCCGTAGTCTTCGGTAGAAAAAGATGGAAACATTTATTTACATTTATGTGATGGGAAATTTTTATTTTTCATTTTTTTTTTAATAATTGTTAAAATTAATATGTTAAATTGTCACATCAAGTCATTTAACATTTTTAGTCAATCAAATATTTAAAAAAAAATATTTTATAATATATTTTAAAATTATTATTTTCCAGCTTTTAATGTTTAACATTAAAAATGTTTATGAAGTTAATTTATTATTAAAAAGTCAAATATATATTTGAATTACAAGTGATTACAATATAACATGCCTAACAGCAGTATAAGAAAGAGAATCATAAAGTAAAGTTGTTATTGGAAAATGCGCAAGAATGGACGCTCAAGAGTCGAGCGACTTCACTGATAATAGGTGATCAAAATACAAAAAAAAAATCACAAATTTTCCATTTATAGAAAAAATCATAATACGATCTAGGACTTATTTTGTGAACAAGGTAATACTATGTCTCGATTTTGGGACTTGGCATAGATGGGGGTTAATCATTTTGCAACCTTGCTCAAAGAGCCTACTAATACTAATATTCATGATATGTTGAAAGTGATTTCATACTTCCCTCAAATGATAAACGAGGGTTAAAATGAGAGGATTTTCTAGCCTATTACTAGCGAAGATTTGTGTTAGAGATAATGCAGAAAAGCATTTATTGTTATTTTCTAAACTTAGAATTAATGGTTTGATAGTTCCTTAGTGATAGGATCTGATCCATTACTCATGGATCTAGTTTGGTTGATTGTTTACATATATGTGTAAGTTTTATTCAGTAACACAAGTGAGTTGAGTGTGTGATCCTCCTCCTATGTGTTGATCCTTTGTGCTTTGTTGTTTCCTCTGATTCTTTAAGTTGGTATCAGAGCACAATGCTAGGGTGAGTAATGGGTGTGAGTGCATTGATTTTTCTTATCGCCATTTTTTTCTCTCGCCTCCAATCAATCGTTGATAAGAACACTGCCAATCAAGAGGAGATCGTCATGGTGGTAATTGTTGAAGTTATTTTTTGTTTTTCTCTCTGAAATGTCGACACCACACCTCTCGTAAAGAGCAAGTGTGGTGGCACCGCTGGTTCAGATAAGACACAGTGCATTGGCATCGTTGTTCAACTGAAGAAGAGGTGCAATGTTGGGCCTTTCCTTAAAGATATTTCGAGCACCGTGCCCCCCCAACACTGGATGCAAGATTACAAGGTGCGGTACTGAATTTTTGTGTTTGTCTCTCCAGATCAGGCAACAAAAGGTCAGATGGAAAATTCACATATGGATGATTCTTATATTAATGAAGCATCCAAATTAAATGGAGTTAATTATGTTAATTGGAAATTCAAGTTAATCACCATACTTGAGGCACTTAATTTGTGGACGATTGTGAAAGGAGATGAGCAGAAGCCCTCAGATACGTTGTCCATCTCATAATGGAATTTCTGGGATGTTCAAGCAAAGGTAACACTTCGTATGTTTGTAAAAGATAATATTATTCCTCATATCAGATATTTTAAGACATCCAAAGATGCATGGAACAAACTCAAAGGTTTGTATGAGACATCAGATTCAAAAAAAAAAATTGTTTTTGAAGACTAAATTATTATCTATTAAGATGGAAGTGAATGAATCCATAACTAAGTACCTTTCCCACATCAAGGATTTAAGAGATAATTTGGGTGATATTGGCGAAGAAATATCCAGTACTGATTTGGTGACTATTGCATTAAAAGGTTTATTTCTAGATTATAAAGTGTTCATCTCAGCGCTTGTAGTAAGACAGACCCCTCCTACTTTTGTAGAGCTCGGATGAATTATTCTACAAGAAGAAGAGAGAATGAATATCTATGAGCCAAAATCACATACTACGGATTAGGCACAGATGGCAAGAGGTAGACACTTACACAAAGGAAATCAATAGAACAGACACAAAGGCAAGTTTGATACAAGACATAGAGGTATGTCTCACACTGACTTTAATGTTAATAAAAATGTTGAATGCCATTACTGTGTCAAATCAGGTCATATTGATATAGATTGTTTTAGAAATAAGAACCATGAGTCCGATCACAGATATAGAAAGTGCAATGGAAATTATGTGAGAAAAGACACCCCTAATGTTAATGGATTCAAAAATATCAAATTGTTTATATTTGAAAATGCTCTATCTACTGAAACAGATGACGAGAGTGCATGGTTTATAGATTCGGGTGCTTCTTCCCATGTGTCCTGTAATAGAGAATGGTATGATGAGTATCATGAAAAGTATGATGGAACACACATTTATTTGGGTGATAATAGGTCACATTAGGTCTAAGGTTATGGAGTAATAAGTGTAAATCTACCTGATGGACAACTTAAATAGATTCATAATGTGATGAATGTTCCTGACATCAAAAGGAATTTAATATGTGTTTCTATTATCACTGATAATTATATGAAAGTAGAATTTGGTAAATATAAGTGTCATGTTAAAGATGTCCAATATCATTGCAGGGTTATAGCGACAAGATCCATAATTGGAGGCTTATACAAGCTGTATGCAATCAAGGGAAGTCATCAAGCACTGGCATCTTCAACCATTTCAAATGCCAAATTATGGAATAAAAGCTCTGGACACCTTAATCACGATCATCTTATGTTATTACAAAAAATTCTAAGGTTGAAGGTCTTCCTGTTATCAAAGATGATCATATAGAATGTGTTGCATGTGCACTCGGAAAAAAAGACAGAAAGAAATTTCCTAATCATGAAGAGAATAGACTGTCTGAATTACTTGAATTCATACACACTGATGTTTGTGGACCTATGCAGACCAAATAACTTGGTGGTGCTTGTTACTTTCTCGTATTTTTTTATGACAGATCTAGGTTCACTTGGGTTTACTTCATAAGAAGAAAAGGCGATGTCTTCAAATACTTCAAGGAATTCAAGATCAAAGTTGAAAAGTAGACAGGTAAATATATCAAAATTATTAGATCAGATCAAGGTGGTGAGTACACTTCTGGAGCATTCAAAATATATTGTACATACAATGGAATCCAACAACAATTCACTATGATTGGTACACCTCAGCAAAATGGAGTTGCTGAGAGGAAAAATAGAACATTGGTGGAATGTGCTCACAACATGCTTCAAGGTAAAAACAATTCAAATGGTTTTTGGGTTGAAGCTATTAACACCGATGTTTATTTAAAGAATAGGAGTCCAACAAAGAAATTAGAACTCCAAACACCCTTTGAAGGCTTTTTATGGGTAGAAACCATAAATCAATCATTTAAGAATATTTGGTTGTAGGGCCTTTTATCACATCCCTAAAGATGATAGAATAAAATTGGATGAAAAATATATTGAATGTGTCATTATTGGCTATTGTGATGATCATAAGGAATATAATTTATTTCATCCTAGTTCACACATACTGATTTCTAGTAGAGATGTTTTGTTTCATGGGAATACAAATATAAGTAAAAGGCTCAATAATTCTGATGAAAGGAATATCTCAGATGATAATGTAAAAATAGATAAAATTGTTCAGAAAGTGCAGGTACAACAACAGGTTCAGGAACAGGTGATAACATGAGTGATACCATCTCGGATGAAGAAACAACATAAGGAAGAAGAATCATGGATGGAACTCCATTAGTTATTGTAGTACCTAGAAGGTCAAATCGACAAACTCAACCTCCTATAAAATTTAGAGATTATTCCTTGATGACTAATGAATGAATGGCATAGAACCAATCAATTGTGATCAATCCAAAGATAAAGAATAATGGTTGAATCCTATGAATGAGGAGTACAATTCAATTATGAGAAATAAAACTTGGGAATTAGTAGAATTGCCCGAAGATAAAGTACCCATATGATATAAATGGTTGTTCAAATCTAAGTTTAAAGTTGATGGTAGTATTGACAAACTTAACGCAAAACTAGTTGCTAAGGGCTATTCTCAACAAGAGGGAATTGATTTTGAAGAAACATATGCACCGATAGCTAAATTAAACACCATCGGGTTGCTTGTTGCATTACCTACAAAACAGAATTGGAGAATACACCAGTTAGATGTTAAATCTTCTTTCTTGAATGGTGATTTAAAATAGGAAGTGTATTTAGTTCAGCCTGAAGGTTTTGTGCAGAATGGTCAGAAGCATTATGTTTATAGATTGAAGAAATCTATCTATGGATTGAAACAAGCCCCTAGATCATGGTATAAAAATATTGATTCCTTCTTTAAACAACAAAGGTTTATGAAAAGCAAAAAAAAATTAAGCCTATACATTAAGAAAGATAAAGAGGGAAATGTTTGTTTGATATATTTATATGTTGATGATCTCATTATTGCAGGTGGATCATATCAGTTGATCATAGATATTAAAATTCATGTCTCAGGAACTTGAAATGAAAGAGCTTGGTGTTTTGCATTATTGTTTAGGTATTTCATTTTGGAGAGAGGTTGGTAAGACATTGATCACTCAAAGAAAGTATGTAAGGGAAATCCTTAACAAATTTCAAATGAGTGAATGCAAAGTATTATCAACTACTTTGGATCAAAATATGAAATTGTACAGTAATGATGGATCGAAAGAAGCAGATGGTACTTTGTATCGTCAACTAGTGGGAAGTCTGAACTATCTCACTACTACAAGGCTAGACATATCAATTTCAGTTAGCATTCTTAGTCAATTCTTGGTTAAGCCATGTGAAACACATTGGAAATCTGCAAAACAAGTCCTACAATATTTAAAAGGAACAATTAATTTTGGTCTTTTAAATACTGATGCATTTGATATTCAGTTGGCAGGTTATTCTGATTGGGCGGGGAATCCTAATGACAAAAAATCTACTTCTGGATATGCTTTTCACATTGGTTCAAAAGTCATGTGAGAAGTAAGAAAAAACCAACTATTTCTTTGTCATCCACAGAAGCTGAATATAAAGCATTGACCAGTTCTACTTGTGAAGCCATTTGGTTGAGGTGTGTTCTTGAATATGTTGGTATAAAGAAAGAACAAGCTACCCGAATTCAGTGTGATAATCAAAGTTCAATCAAGTTGTCACATAATCCAGTATATCATGCAAGATCCAAACATATTGAGATGCAACATCACTTTGTAAGAGAAAAGATTGAGTCTAAAGAGATTGAATTGACCTATTGTAGTACAAGTGAAAATGTTGCTGATATTTTCACCAAACCAGCTGAAAGAATTCATTTTGAGGATCTTAGAAAGAAACTCGGTGTTGTAAAGAATCAATTTCTCAATTAAGGGAGGTTGTTAGAGATAATGAAGAAATGCATTCATGATTATTTTCTAAACTTAGAATTAATGGTTTGACAGTTCCTTAGTGATAGGATCTGATCCATTATTCATGGATCTAGTTTGGTTGATTGTTTACCTATATATGTAAGCTTTATTCAATAATACAAGTGAGTTGAATGTGTGATCCTCCTCATGTGTGTGCGAGCCTTTTCTCTATGTTGTTTCCTCTTATTCTTTAAGTAGTTGTTGATGGTGATGGAATATTTTCAAAAAGAAATGAACCCTGGGTTGGAAGGTTGGCCCATAGAATTATTTTTGGATTTTTATAATCTTATTGGCTCTGACTTGTTACAGATGGTAGAAGAAGTTAATTTACAAGAATTATTTTTGTATTTTTATAATCTTATTGGTGCTTATTTGTTACAAATTGTAGAATAATTTCATTTACAAGGAAGAGTCCTACAGGGATTAAATTCCACCTTTTTTTGTCTTATTCCAAAAAAAGATTACCCAACTAATTTTGATGAATTTCAATGCAATTGCACATACAAATTTTTTTAAAGGTTATTTCTATGAGGATCAAACCTATACTCTCAAAATGTATTTCACCTTAGCACTTCAATTTTCTAAAAGGTCATTTGATGCATGAAGCAATCGGTTCGTCCTAGAAGACACTTCACTCAATAAAGCGACCCTGAACACCCGAGTATAAAGGGTGTCATTAGGCGCATTGGGAGAATCTTGCTTAACCAAAGGAATATGGTGGATGGGGTGTAAAAAACTTTCTAAATTTTGGAAAATCCCTTACAACAAAATCATTATGGCACTTCATTTTTAATGACATAATTTGGTGCAGAATATTGTTTCACAAATATATGTCTCCTAGTAGTTTGCTTGATTGGATCTGGAACCCAAGGAAATTTGTGGTTCATGCCTCAAATCATTGGAAGGCACTTACTTTGTCCTTCTCGGCTCTCGGCTATTGGTGGCCATCTTGCATGGAGGATCGATGTAAATGTTATTCTTGGCTCGAATAATTCCATCCTTCTTTCCCAATAAATCATTAATCATTTGAAAATGAGGGGACTGTGCACATTAAAAAAAATTAGGAATAGAGTTAGCACATCTATATGGCCGCAAGGGTGGCTTGCATCCCATGAGGTTGTCCTAGTAGGTATTCATGCACAATAATGAGAGACTTTTACTACAAAACTACAACAAGCACATATAATATTAACTGAAGTAGTTGATGAACTAATGATTGGTATGGAAAGGTAAAGTGACTATACAGTTTCCTGGGATATGAATCAATTCAAAATCATTTAACTATTTCTATGGATTGGTGGTGTCCAAAGCTTTGGAAAGTTTTTGCACTAACAAAAATCATTTAATTACTATCTATTATTATTCATAATCATATTCCAAGAGTATGGAGGGTTTGGGATGGTGTTATCTCTATCGTGACAATGAAGAATCAAATGCTCATATGTTCCTATCTTGTCCTTTCACTATACAAGTCTGGAAAGAGGTCGAAACTACTTTGAACTTATAAACAAATCACGTGTGGGACAAAATATATTTTCTTGGAAACATAAAGGTGTGGATTACTAGAAAAAGACGTCACGAGTCTCAAAGTTATGTCGTTTATGGTCGTATGGAGGATTTGGATTGCTCAAAACGAGAGTATCTTTGACGAAAGGATGGTCCCTAGATTATAGGTGGAAACACAGGGAATGTCCATGCTATCCTACTTTCAATCTAGCCCATCGATGCATATTGTAAAGCATCCTCGGACACGGTTGATAAACAAGAACTACCCCTGGGGAACTTCGATGGTTCTAGCTAGGAAAATGGATTCAAAACTTTGCGTTGGGTACATAATTTTTGTTATATATGCCCATTATTTTTTAGGAAAATCCTTTCTTGGTCCTAGAAAAATAATTAAAGTGGGCTGAATTCTCTCTTTTGTTAATATTGACAACTAACAATAATTAGATTTGTTTACAGGAAGTTTTGTGTAACTAGTGTAATCGACAACAGTTTTACTCGTGTAACTTATTTTGTGAAGTATGTAGTGCATGGTTGGGATATGTATTGTGTGGTAGGATGAATCACAAAATGTCTCGTCATGTAATCTCCTTGTTCTTGATTAATGAGCTTCAATACTTTACCTGCATGGATGTTTCCCCTTATGGGGTTTTACCACATTAAATTATTGTTTATAATGGTGTTTGTCTTATCTGTTGTCTCTAAGTTTTAAAAAGTGGTATCAAAGCCTTGTGAGAAAGAGAGACATCAGAGAGGATTTGTCAGCCAAATTTCTTGTTAGCCAAAGTTCATGTCAACCATAGTGTTGGTGAAGAGAGAAAGCATAAGAGGATGTTTCCATTTCCTAAGAGGATGTTTCCATTGTTGGAGAAGAGCCAATGTTGTTGCATGTGGATAAGTTGTGGAGAGGTATGCGCATGGAAAAGAGTGAGGAAACCAATGTGCGGAAGGAAGTTGAGCCTCCATCCTCTCTGTGTATGGAGAAGAGTACCATCGATGTCCTTGTGAAGAAGAGCAACCCCATTAGCTGATGTGCATGGAGAAGGGTGTCGATTGGCAAAGGTTTCCCATGTGAAGAGAGTCAGTGCATGGACGTGGAAGAACTATTGTTGCTAGATTAAGTGACCAAGGAGAAGGAAGGCAGCTGGATCGTGTGGTTGTTAGACCTGAAGGACATTGCTTGCCAAACCAGTGAAGAGAGAAAAACTTGGTTGTTTCCTGCCATTGTTGGACATGGAGAATCATGTCGTTGTTGGACGTGGAGAAGAATAAGTTGTGAAGCGTTGTTGTTGCTTCCATTGTTTTTGTTGGATGGTGAAGAAGGGTCGTGTGGAGAGATGGATTGAGCCTGGAGAATTTATTTCTCTAGTACTACCATCTGTTTCTAGACATGAAGAGAGTCAAAGTGCTGGTAAACAGGGTTGCATGAATAGGTGGAGTCTGCCTAAGTTATTTTTTGTTTAGAAGTATATATATATATAATTTATTTTTTAATTCACAAAATTGAAGTGTAAACCCTGATCCTGTTATTTTTTGTTCGGGAGAATATATATATTTTTAAAAAAAACCACAACAATGTCTATTACCAAATCTGAAATTGAGAAGTTTAGTGGTAAAAATAACTTTGAATTGTGGAAGTTAAAGATGTGGGATCTTTTAGTACAACAGGGGTTGCAGAAAGCCTTAGATGGTAAAAGAAAGAAACCCTTAGCTATGACAGATGATGAATGGGAGGAATTAGATGTTAGAGCACTTAGCACAATTTGATTATGTCTTTTGGATGATGTGTTGTTTAATATTGTTGAATAAAAGTCAGCAGCAAGCCTATGGAGCAAGTTAGAAAGTTTGTATATGACAAACATAATTTTCTTGAAGGGACAGTTGTACGGTATGAAAATTAAATAAGGTACGAAGATAGCAAACCGTTTGAATATTTTTAATACTCTTATTTACCAGTTGACTAATATGGATGTTAAAATTGATGATGAGGATAAAGCAGTCAATCTTTTATGTACCTTACCTGAATCTTGGGGTCAAGTAGTTTATTCCATTAGCCTCAGTACAACTGATACCTTGGAATTCGACATTGTGGTTGGAGTATTATTGTCTGAGGA
>LPNX010135098.1:1378715-1388917 GCA_001517045.1 Pseudotsuga menziesii | reverse complement strand
TATATATGTATGTATGTATGTATATGTATATTAATTCACAACAATGAAGTGTAAACCCTGAGCTTGTTTTTTTTTCGGGAGTGAGCCTGTTGTTTTTTGTTTGGGAGAATATATATATTAAAAATTACATAAAGTTTTCACAACAATGTTTGGTGCCAAATTTGAAAGTGAGAAGTTTAGTGGTAAAAATAACTTTGAACTGTGGAAGTTAAAGATGTGGCATCTTTTAGTACAACAAGGGTTGCAGAAATACTTAGATGGTAAAATAAAGAAAACCCTAACTATAACAGACAATGAATGGGAGGAATTAGATGTTAGAGCACGTAGCACAATTCAATTATGTCTTACGGATGATGTGTTGTTTAATATTGTTGAAGAAAAGTCAGCAGCAAGCCTATGGATAAAGTTAGAAAGTTTGTATATGACAAAATATTTGGCAAACATAATTTACTTGAAGGGACAGTTGTACAGTATGAAAATGAAAGAAGGTACAAAGATAGCAGATCATTCGAATGTTCTTAATACTCTTATTTTCCCGTTGACTAGTATGGATGTTAAAATTGATGATGAGGATCAAGAAATCAATATTTTATGTACCTTACCTGAATCTTGGGGTCAAGTAGTTTCTTACATTCGCCTTAGTACAACTGATACCTTGGAACTTGATACTGTGGTTGGAGCATTATTGTCTGAGGAATTGAGGAAAAAATCTAGTTTTGAAACCTCTTCACCTGAACTTTGGTTGTTAGAGGACGATCCAAAGAAAGAGGAGAAAAGTCAAGAGGTACTTCCAAATCTAAATCAAAGGGCAGAAAGATGAAATTAAAATTTGGTATTGTAACAAGACTAGTAATATCAAGAAGGACTTTTGGAAAAGACAAGAATCCAAGAAAGATGACTCCAAATCTGAGGCAAATCCAATTAAGTCGGATTCAGGTATGATCGATAAGGTTTTTTCCATTTGTAGTGTTTATGAATATAATGAAGAATGGCTATTAGATTCTGGTGCTTCGCACCATATCTATCCTCACAAAGATTCGTTTGCTTCCTATCAAACAATTAATGATGGTATAGTTCTTTTGGTAGCTAATCATTCATGTAATACTATTGGGGTTGGAAGTGTTAAAATTAAAATGTTTGATGGATTTATAAGAACACTAAAAAATGTTAAACATATGCCTGAATTAAAGAAAAAATTAATTTCTTTGGGAGTGTTGGATTCTTGTGGTCATAAATTTACAGGTTCAAGTGGAATACTAAAAGTATCTAAAGGTGCTTTAATGGTCATGAAGGCACTAAAAACATGAAACCTTTACAAATTGGTTGGAAGAAATCAAGTTAATGATACAACATTAGTATCTGAAGAGATGTCAATATCCACTCAATTATGGCATCAGTGTCTTGATCATATGAGTTAGAGAGGATTTCAAGTATTAATGAATCATAAATTGCTTCCAAAATTGAAAACTCTGAATTTCATGTTTTGTAGACATTGTATATTTGGAAGGCAGTGTAGAAAAAAATTCGAAGGTGTTCTCGATTACATTCATTCTGATTTGTGGGGTTCATCTCCTACTATTTCCTATGGGGGAGCAACATACTATCTATTGTTTATAGATGATTTTTCAAGGAAAGTTTGGGTCTATGTCTTAAAAAGAAAAGTTGATGTGTTTAACACGTTTAAATAATTTAGAGTTATGGTGGAAAAAATAACTAGTAGGATAAACAATTGTTTAAGGATAGATAATGGAGGTGAGTTTAGTTCTTTAGAGTTTCAAAAGTATTGCAAAGAAGAATGGATCATAAAAGATAAAATGAATGTATACAATCCTTAGCATAATGGCGTTGCAAAACACATGAATAGGACTCTTCTAGAAAGAGCAAGAAGAATGCTCAACTATGCTAATCTAGAGCAAGAGTTGTGGGAAGAATCAGTTTCCACTGATGGTTATCTAATAAATCGATCACCATCAATGGAAATAAATTGTAAAATTCTGGAAGAGGTAAGGACTGGTCATCCCTGTGATTATTCAAATTTGAAATTTTTTTGTTGTGAAGCTTATGCTCTTATGCATAAAAATTAGTGTTCTAAGTTAGACCCTAGGTAAAAGAAATGCATTTTTTGTTGGATATGATTATGTTAAAGGATATAGATAGTGGGATCCTATTTCCTACAAGATCGTTAGTAGCAGAGATGTAATTTTTAATGAATGTTCTATGGTAAAATCAGAAAATGTAAAAGGTTACGTGGAACAGGAATAGGTACTGTCAAAACCACTAGTTTAGTCGGAGAACCAATATTCTAATGAATCAAAGAAAAAAGAAGAAGTTTTTGTTGATAAAGAACTCATAGAAGTTGAATAAATTCAAGAAAATATGGAAACCCCACAACCTACACCAAGAATATCAACAAGGGAAAGAAATCATCCTAAGAGGTATACCAATTTTGTTTCCTTTGTTTTATTTACTGATGATGGAGAACCTTCTTGTTTTCAGGAAGCCATTGATTGTGATGACAATGCTAAGTGGAATATGGAAATGAAAGAAGAAATCAATTCTCTGGGGAAAAACAAGACGTGGGAATTGTTTGAACTCCCCAAATATAGAAAAATTGTTGGATGTAAGTGGGTCTTCAAGTTGAAGAAAGGTGTTGATGGTAAGGTTGAGAGATACTAAGCCAGATTGGTCGCAAAAGGGTACTCTCGGATGGAAGGTATTGACTATCAAGTTATTTTTTCACTAGTTATCAAGCTTGTATCTATTTGTATTGTGTTGGAACTAGTTGCATTGCTTGATTTGGAGTTAGAGAAACTAGATGTTAAAACAAATTTCTTACATGGAGATTTAGATTAAGAGATTTACATGGAACAACCAAAAGGCTGTGTGCAGCATCATAATGGAAGATTAGTTTGCAAGCTCAAGAAATCATTGTATGGCCTGAAAGAGTCGCCCAAGCAATGGTAGAATAATTTGGATTCTTTCATGGTGAGCCAAGGTTATACTAGAAGTGAATATGATCATTGTTTATACTTCAAAAGGTTGAATGACATATTTATTATCTTAGTGTTGTATGTTGATAATATGCATATTGTGAGTAAAATCATGGACAAGATTAATAGGTTGAAGACTTAGATGGCTAGGAATTTTGATATGAAGGATCTTGGAGCTACAAAACAAATTTTGGGTATTGAAATACACAGAGACAGAAGAAATGGTAAGCTTAGTTTTTCATGGGAGAAGTATGTTGAGAAAATACTTGTAAGATCCGAAATGAATAAGGAAAAACCTGTGAATGTTCCTTTGGCTTCCCATTTTAATCTTTCTTTAGGTTTATGTCCTAGTAGTGTTGAAGAAAATGATTATATGTCCCGTGTACCATATTCCAATGCAGTAGGATGTTAAATGTATGCAATGGTGTGTACCATACATAAAATTTCACATGTAGTAGGTGTTGTTAGTAAATACATTGCAAATCCAGGAAAAGAACATTGGAATGCAGTAAAATGGGTGCTTTGGTACCTGAGAGCCATAAGTGACTATTGTATCACCTTTAACAATAACAGTGATTGTGTATGCGGTTTTGTTTATTCAAATTTCGCAAGTGATTTGGACAAGAGAAGGCCTACTTCTTGTTATGTCTTTACTCTTTCAGGTAGAGCTATAAGTTGGATGTCAAATATGTTAGAAAGTGGCAACAAGGAAGGTATTCTATCATTGCATGTGTCATTGCATGCTAGAAGACATAAGCAAAAATCCAAATGTATTAATGTGATTTTCCTAATTTTAGACTTAGGAAAGTACAATAAGTGATATAATTATTAATTGACTTAATGGAGTCACTTTTATAAAGTAAAGGTGAAAATAATTTAAGTGATGGTTAATCTAATCTTGGTCATTGATCTCACTGGAGGATCTTATCCATTGATCTATACTAAGGGTTAGGATTTTTGCTTGGCCATTGAGTTAAAAGAAGATTTGGTGGAGAGGATACATACACACAAACAAATAGAGAAGTTATAGGAAGAAATTTGCAAAGAAGACATAGGAGCATTCATCCAGAGGATTGACGGAGTGATCAGCCAAAGAGAGGATGTATGCATTCGCTGAGAGGGGGTTGTAAATATTCGCAGAGGACAATATAGAATTCGTACAGTAGACCGCATGTGTGATGCAGAGGGTTTTACGAATTATGTACAACTGATGCGGGACCGTATGGATTCCGTACTGCTGACGCAGAAGGTCATACAGTTATGCAAAGGGTCATACAGATCTGTTGGGGTGTTCCCAGTGATTTGCAAAGGTTCAATTTTTCTAGGTTGGGTAAATCAATCTACTTGATTGTATTTGTTCTATATCTTCATAATAAAAATTTCTATCTAACTGCTGAACCGGTTTTCCCATCTTGGGTTTTTACAAGGGTTTCCATACCCAAAAATATTGTGTCTCTATTGGTGTGATTATTGTTATATGTTTCTCAGTATTTATTTTTCGATGCATTACTTGTGAAGAAACCCATCTGTGGTTATCGGTAATAATTAAAAATATATTGTGTAGCTCAAGATTGAGTTTTAAGGAAAGTTACATGGTATCAGAGCTCTGTTGAGATAAATCTAAGAAACTTCAATAGTATGATAGATCAGGGAGAAAATATATAGAAGACACAAACCTAGAGTTCTTTTCTAGGGTTCGACAGGTACACTTCACTATGGTCATGTAGTTGAGAGTCGAGGATAGACTCCAAGGGGCTGAAAACTTTCCTACATGGAAAGAAAGGATCATGAGTATCCTGGATGTTAGTGA
Source organism: Pseudotsuga menziesii (assembly GCA_001517045.1). Lineage (NCBI taxonomy): Eukaryota > Viridiplantae > Streptophyta > Pinopsida > Pinales > Pinaceae > Pseudotsuga > Pseudotsuga menziesii. The sequence continues at coordinate 1,384,117 of LPNX010135098.1, read as the reverse complement.
TGCAAAGGAGCACATTCACTCCACGAATGTTGCACCCACAAATCCAAAAGAATTGGAAAGGTGGAATATCTATGTTGCTCATATTGGATGGGGTGGAAGACCACATAGTCCCTCACCTTTCCAGGAAGAAGACCGCATTGGAATTGTGGAAGGCTTTGGAAGGTATTTACCAGAGAAAGTACGAAAACCAGAAGATGGTGCTGTAGGAGAGGTTACGTAGTACCAATATGGACAAGGGTGAAGGATTGGTTCCCTATCTCACAAGGCTCACACATATCAAAGACGATCTTGGAGCAGTTGGCTCTAAGAATGAGGATGAGGAGCTAGTTCATATAGATATCAATGGATTTTCTAAGCCATGGGACAAATTTTTAAAATGTGTGGTGGCTAGGGAGAAGCTCCATGACTCGAAGAGATTATGGGATAAATTTATGCAAGAAGATACCCATATGGGTCAAGGTCCAAGTTCATCCAGCAATGCCCCACATATTGTGGATGAATAAGCTCTAGCCCTAGCAAGGAATAGAAAGGGTAAGGCAAAGAAAAAGAAAGATGGTAAGAAGAACATTGAAATGTCCAAAGTCAAATGTTTTATCTGCCACAAGCAAGGACACTTTTCCTCCTAGTGTCCAAACAACAAGAAGAAGAGAAATACCCAGATGGAAGGTTCTGCGGAGGCGAATGAGTTCAGCAAAAAATTTGACAAAGAATTTTGTTTGATAACTTGCATGGAAAGCACCACATGGAGCAGCATTTGGTACGTTGACAGTGGAGCATATTGTCACATGACAAGACAAAAGAGGTTCTTCAAGAGCTTGCAGGAGGGTGGATTAAGTCTCCACATTGAGTTAGGTGATGATGTGCAGTATCAAGCGCAGGGACTTGGTATTGTTTCGTTTCAGAGGGAGTCTGGAAAACCCCTCAATTTTGCTGACGTATTGTATGTTCCAGGGTTGACCAAGAAACTCATATATGTTTCCGCCCTGGAGGACAATGGATTTCAAGTGAAGCTCTGAGATCATAGGGTGTATATCAAGCCCAAGGGGTCAGATAGGAATTTGTATTGGGTGATTAGGATCCAAAGCGGGAAGGTGTATAGACTACACTTTTAGTCTGTAAAGGCTCTAGTCAGCAGCAGCAACAATTAAAAATATGGCATAAGAGGATGGCACACTTACACCATGGAGCACTAATGCATTTGAGACGGGAAGCCATTGGAGTTGCCCAGGTACAGGAGGAGAAGAATAACAACTGCAAGGTTTGTGCATTGGAGAAGAACATCAGGAATCCTTTCCCATAGAGTGAGCACAAGTCTAAGGGGACCTTGGACTTAGTGGATTCGGATGTTTGTGGACCCATGAGTTTCCAATCGTTTAGTAGCTACAGTTTTTGCATCAATTTTATTGATGACTATTCTAGGAAGACCTAGCTATATTTCCTGAAGGCCAAGTATGAGGTATTTGAGCAGTTTCAAGAGTTCAAGACTCTCATAGAGAACTAGAAAGGAAGGAATATTCGAGTATTGAGGACGGACAACGAGGGTGAGTATACCTCCAATGAGTTCTTGGAGTGTTTTTCATCAGAGCGGATCAACAAGGAGCACATTGTGGCTCATACCCCACAGCATAATGGAGTGGCAAAGAGGAAGACCAAGACATTAATAGGAGCATCCAGGGCTATGCTATTTGATTAGGGATTTCCACTATTCCTTTGCATCGAGGAATACAAGACCATAGTTTACATTCAGAACATGTGTCCCCACAAATATTTGGGGAGGTAGACACCCAAGGAGGTCTTCACAAGCACTAGACCAAATGTGAGCCACTTGTACATATTTGGGAGTGTCTTCTATTGTCATATTCATGCTAACATTAGGAAGAAGTTGGACCCTTCTGGAGAGAAGGGGTTACTTATTGGCTATAGTGAGACTTTGAAGGCATACATAGTATATAATCCTGCTTGCAAGAGGATCATTGTGAGCAAGGATGTCAATTTTGATAAGGACAGGTCCCTACAGAGATCTATGGACTTACCAGCACATGACTCGAGGGTCAAGTTGGAGGAGTCATATGTACAGGTACATACACAAAGCACAGGTTCTGATAGTCATAGGGAGTTAGGTGGACAAGATCCTTTGGTCATTGACTTGGAGGATGAGCCGTAGTAGGAGGAGGACATTCAATAGCACAACAAGTAGAAACTAGGTCACATCCTAAGTGGTTTAGGTCCATAGTTCAAGATTCCAGGCAAGTGACTCATCCACAGAGCTCCATGAGGACGAGAAAACCACCAAAGTGACTTAGATATATGGCACTGATGATGAAGTTGATTAAAATATGAACCTTCCAGTTTCGAGGAGGATGCACAACATGATGTGTGGCAGGAGTCTATGGTTGAGGAATATGAATCCATCATGAAAAACCAAGTATGGGAGGTTGTGTCGAGGCCAGAGGAAAAATGGGTGGTGGGATTGAGATGGATCTACAATATGAAGCATGCAGTAGATGGAAGCATGGAGAAGTACAAGAAGTGCTCCATGGAAAAGGGGTTTTCACAAAAAGAGGGTATTGACTATGAGGATACATTCACCATTGTCGCTAGATATTCTTCCATTCATATCATTATCTCATTAGACGTAGAGATGGCGTGGCGAGTTCATCATACGGAATTCAGTACTTCCTTCCTCAATGTATTTATACAGGAGGAGTTATTTATTGAGCATCCCAAGGGATTCGATGTGGAGAACATGGAGTCGCATGTATGCAGGTTGCAGAGAGATATTTATGGGCTCAAGCAGGAACCTTGGGCATAGTACTCAAGGATAGACAACTATCTACGGGAGATGGGATTCTAGTAGAGTGAGGTAGACCACATACTGTACTTCTTGTCAAGTGAGGTGCCTCTCATACTAGTATTGTATGTAGATGATCTCTATCTTACAGAAGGTGAGAGCTTGATTGACGATTGCAAGTCCAACCTTGTAGTTGAGTTTGAGATGAAATACCTTGGGTTGATGCACAACTTCCTAGGTTTTGAGGAGTGGTAGAGAGATGGTCACTTCTTCATAGGACAAGAGAAGTATGCAGTGGAGATATTAAAGATATTCAGGATGGTGTATTGCAAGCCCGTCAACATACATCTAGTTTCCAATTGGAGTAAGATTGATGCATCGGGGTCAAATGGGTTTGATCCTACATTGTATCGTCGGCTTATCAAATTGCTTATATATCTAGTCAACACATCGCCAGACATTAGCTTTGAAGTCAACTCTTTGAGACAGATCATGGTGAACCCTCGAAGAGTACATTAGAAAACTATGAAGCATGTGCTTCACTACATTATAGGTACAATGGAGTACAGGTTGGTTTATGAGCGCAGAGGGAGTGTACAGTTAGCAAGATTCACATATGCTGACTGGGTAGGATGTCTAGAAGACCAGAAGAGCACTTCTAGTTGTTGCTTCAGCATTAGGTCAAGGGTTGTCTCTTGGTTCAACAGGAAGCATAAGTCAGTTGCATTGAGATCCATAGATGCTAGGTACATGGCATCCAGTTTGGATTCTTGTGAGGGAATGTGGCTAAGGAATTTTCTTTTAGGGTTGTTCAAGTGTGAGCTAGAGGATATAGTAGTTCACTGTGACAATCAGAATGGCATCGAGATATCTGAAAATCTAGTGCTCGATGACCGGAGCAAACACATAGACATACGATACCACTTCTTGAGATATTGTGCATAGAAAAAAATCATTCGGTTGGAGTACATTCAGACAGATGAGAAGATGGCGGACATTTTCACCAAGGCACTTTGAAGGCACAGTTTTGTGAAGTTCGGAGTCAAGTTGGGGTTGCTATTGAATCCCTTCCTTGTTGAGAGGGAGTGTTAGAAAGTGGCAACAAGGAAGGTATTATATCATGATTACATGTGTCCTTGCATGCTAGAAGACATAAAGCAAGAATCCAAATGTGTTAATGTGATTTTCCTAAGTTTAGACTTAGGAAAGTACATTAAGTGATCTAATTATTAGTTGACTTAATGGAGTGACTTTTATAAAGTGAAAGTGAAAATAATTTAAGTTATGGATACTGTAATCTTGGCCATTGTTCTCACCGGAGGATATCATCCATTGATCTGTAGTGAGGGTTAGGGTTTTCACTTGGCCATTGAGTTAAAACAAGATTTGGTGAAGATGACACATACACATAGAAAAATAGAGAAGTTAGAGGAAGAACTTTGTATAGAACACAAAGGAGCATTCATCCGGAGGATTGACAAAGTGATCAACCAGAGAGAGGGTCATACACATTCATTCAGAGGGAGGTCGTACAGATTCGCAGAGGACTGTACAACAAACTGCACATGTGATGTAGAGGACGTATGGATTCCGTACAACTAATGGAGGATCATACGGATTTTGTACTGCTAGCGCAGAATGACATACAGCTGCACAGAGGGTCATACAAATATGTTGGGGTGTTCCCAGTGATTTGCAGAGGTTCGATTTTTCCAGGTTGGGTGAATCGAACTACTGGATTGTATTTTTTCTATATCTTCATAATAAAATTTATTATGTTAATGTTGTATTGGTTTTCCCATCTTGGATTTTTTGGGGGTTTCCATACCAAAAAATATTGTGTCTCTATTGGTGTGATTATTGTGATATGTTTCTCAGTATTTATTTTATGTTGCATTACTTGTGAAGAAACTCATGTGTGGTTATCAATAAGAATTAAGAATATACTGTGTAGCTCAAGATTAATTTTTAAGAAAATTACAAAAGCTTCATGAAACAATTGTTTTATCCACTACAGATGATGAATATACTGTTGCCTCACATGCTTGCAAAGAAGCAATTTGGCTAAAAGGTCTACTTAGAGAAATTGGAAGGTTGTAGAACAATGTGCCTGTTTTCTGTGACAGTCAAAGTGATATACATTTGGCTGCAAATATTTTTTATCATACTAAGACTAAACATATTGATGTAAAGTATCATTTTGTAAGACAAGCCATTGGTGAAGCTGGAGTAGATATGAAAAAGGTTCATACTCAAGAAAATTGTGCAGATATGTTTACAAAACCAATATTATTAGAGAAGTTACCCCAACTTGGCCGGGACACCTGTAGAATAACCCCTGCAAAGTACCCCCTCGATATCCTAGGTAAGGCCACTAAGGTCACCTCAATATAATCAATGCTCAAGTGGGATTGATCGTATGGGCAAGGTAGCAAAGCCCGAAACTCTTGAAAGAGCCCCCAGATACGAATACAATCCTAGAAATATCTCCGGTGGTACTCAGTTATGACTAAGGGTCATCCCAATCAATAACCACTCGCACTGCCTCGTGCTTAACTCCCTTTTGAGAGGAGGATCCTAAGAAACACTGGTTATACCAAGGATTTCGCAC
>LPNX010135098.1:1332269-1378572 GCA_001517045.1 Pseudotsuga menziesii | reverse complement strand
AAAATGCACACCTAACAATCAATGCAAATGCATTGTGTCCATGAAAACAAGGTATGCTACTATGTGAAATGCACAATTTTCTTCAAATGATAAATGCAAGATTTCCTATATGAAATCCTGACTAATAATCCAAAGCAAATCTACTGCAAGTACTATGCAAAATGCAAAATGCAATGCATGATGATAAGCAAATATTTTTGGATTTTTTGAAATAAAATGAGATATAAAAAGCAAAAGAATGATTCTACAACCCCCAAACTCTGCAAGCACACTTAAGCAGCACTCAAGCAAAGCATTAAGGTAAAAGAAGTCTAATGCACTAATCCCAAAACAAAAACCGAAAATGCAATGACAAGAACATTCTTAAAAAAAAGAAATTCGTATGGCTTGGGGTACGGAGCCGCCAATTCTGTTACGGAGAGAAATTCCTATGGCTTGGGGTACCACAACAAACAGCTTGACTCTAGAAATCAATCCTTTCCAATATGCAATAGAAATTAAATATCTAACACTAAAGGATCAGACCTCGTACCTTATTCCAGACGGTTGAAGTAGATCCCCGTTGAGCTTTCCAACTTCAGCTTGAATTGATAGATTAATTCCTCAACAACAAGTAAACAATACAAGCATACTAGATATATTAGTGTTAGATCTATTCTAGCATATATAATCAACAATGTATAAACATTTGAAAACATCCATGGATAAAATATTCATTCAAACATACATTATTGGACAGGAAAAGATATTTCTATTAATATAAAATCAGAGATTACAATGGATACAACCTCTGTCGGCACGTCTGCGAATCGGAGAAACTGAATCCCCCACTTGGGCCTCCACCACCTCAATCCTCCATCTCTCGATAGCAAGCTCACAAGCAAAAGGCAAGCTTGGGAAGAGCACAAAAGTGCTCCAAGGGACATAGGGATGCAAACTCAAGCATAAGTTTAGGCAACAATGGACTATAGTTTCTTTGCTCTCAATTCTCTCATATGCCTTCAATGTACCATAGAGTTCCTTATATAGCTTTTCAAAGGGGTAATGAAAGGTCGAATCCGAGCGATCTCGAGGCATATGGAAGGCCAGGAGTCAAGTGAGTCAGATCCATGTCAAGGAAAACTCCAAAAGTATTTGGATTATGCACACATCTCGATGTACACGGTTTTAGGGGTCAAACCCACATATACACGCGATTAGGGGTTTAAAATTCATGTGTACTAAATTTCACATGTTTTTAGGGATGGTCTAGGAAACATCAAATGACAAAAAATGGTCCAAGGAGTCTGCAGAGAGACAGGGGAAGGCCATACAAGTGTGATTCACCTAGAGTGGTGTAAACAGCCTTAAACGGATGGAGTCCTGGTGTAAGTAATTCGAAGAGCACCATAGGTGAAAGGTAGTAACATGTTCGCTCGGATCCTCTCCTGGTTTTCCCTCGAACTTGGGTATGTCCGAGGGAAGCTTAGTTAGGGACAGTCGGCCAAGCCGGGTCATGAGCTACAAGATCGTTCGTCAATATCGACAAGTCAAGAAGATTCAGCGTCGCGAGGAAAGGGAGACTAGGATGATGAGGTCGATGGACTGCTCCCTGATAGTTCTAATTCACATAGGTCTGATTACCACCATGGCCTTGGCCATAGTGCCCTCCTCCCGTTTGACCCGTATAGGGTGGCATGGAAGCACCATAGTGTGGTGTACCTTGACTATTAGGAGCTACAAAGCCATAATTTGGAGAGTAAGCAGGTTGTTGATACCCACCCCCATAAGGTGAAGAACCCTGTCCATACTGTGTCCCATAATAGGGTCCATAAGTCATCACATGAGATGCCCATGAGACACTCCGTAAGTAGGAACATATGTTTCGGAAGTAGGAATATACATTCTGGAAGTAGGAATGTGACCTCTAGAACTATGAGCATGACCTCCTGAAACAACGAGGGGTGCATGAAGCTGAGACACAACCGGTCGAGTAACTGCAGTACGGACATACCTCGTAGCAAAGTTCCGACCCGAAGGACCACGTGAGTGAGGTGGAGGGTGAACATTTGAAGAACTAGGGACAAAGGACGAAGGGATCTGTGTAATTAAGTACGTACTATTCCCTATAGTCACTCGTCTCAGATATGGTATCCTAATAGGATCACTAACCATAGACCTAGGAGGAATATGTGATGTAGCTTCCACCACCGGGATGGAAGGTGCAATGTGACTAGTGCTCCCAAACCTCTCCACATGGTAAGGAATGAGAGTGCCTCCAGGCAAAGTGTTAGGATCGAACTCAGATTCGACATGAAATGCCAAATCATGTGTGGGAAAACCAGACATACCATAACTACCATAATTAGTGCTTGCGATTTCAAAATGAGTCTCGTCATCTTCGGCATTCCATACCGGTGATGCGTCAATGGGGAATCGACCCTAGAGTAAGTAGGTCTATCATGAAAGGTTATTATCTCAGAAATCACAGGACCTAAGTCAGTCAAGTCGGGTGAAGGATCATAGTTAGGAGTAAACTCCCCATCTTCCACATGAATGGGAGAAGGTGGTTCAGGAATACCTTCTATATGGTCTCCCATGGTGTGTGAATCAATGTGCGAAGTAGTCCATCTGGACTGTCTATTTCTCTCTCCCAAAGAAGGAGGAGATGTAGAAGGTGGAAGTCCTACTAAACGATGAGAATGGTGAGGAGCCGCACTCGAATCCACAATGACTCAAAAAAAATGGAAAAGACTCTCTATCTACGCAAACCCTAGGAAATCTATCGTGCACAGAGCAATCACCTATAAAATCTAAATCCAGATGCAAGCAATCAAGGGTAGGACAAGTGAGCTCCCAAATGAAGCAGGTATGTCTCACCTAGGAGAGGCTTGAGACTCCCATACACAACAAGTGGAGGTATGTAACCAATTATTGTGGCCCTCAACTTTAACGCGTAAAGCGACTGTGTTGTTCGACCCCAACCTGGCCGGGACACCTGGAGAATAACCCCTGCAAAGTACCCCCTCGATATCCTAGGTTTGGCCACTAAGGTCACCTCAATATAATCAATGCTCAGGTGGGATTGACCGCATGGGCAGGGTAGCAAATCCCGAAACTCTCGAAAGATCCCCCAGATACAAATACAATCCTGGAAATATCTCCAGTGATACTCAGTTATGACTAGGGGTCATCCCAATCAATAACTGCTCACACTGCCTTGTGCTTAACTCCCTTTTGAGAGGAGGATCCTGAGAAACACTGGTTATACCAAGGATTTCACACACTCACCCGGACAGACACATACATGTTGTTGTTTAGTGGTCTTGGAGAATTTACTCACAATGAACTATTCCAAGACCCTAAAACCTAATCTTGTTGGTGAACCCTATCAAATAAAGTAGTATAGCTCATTATAATTAAGCGTTGATTTTTATTGGCTTTATTACTCAAAAGAGGGATATGGCCGTGCAACTAATGGTGTTATGACACAACATGAAGTAAAATGCACACCTAACAATCAATGCAAATGCATTGTGTCCATGAAAACAGGGTATGCTACTAAGTGAAATGCACAATTTTCTTCAAATGATAAATGCAAGCTTTCCTATATGAAATCCTGACTAATACTCCAAAGCAAATCTAGTGCAAGTACTATGCAAAATGCAAAATGCAATGCATTATGATAAGCAAATATTTTTGGATTTTTTGAAATAAAATGAGATATAAAAAGCAAAAGAATGATTCTACAACCCCCGGACTCTGCAAGCACACTCAAGCAGCACTCAAGCAAAGCACTAAGGTAAAAGAATTCTAATGCACTAATCCCAAAACAAAAAATCAAAAATGCAATGACAAGAACATTCTTAAAAAAAAGAAATTCCTATGGCTTGGGGTACGGAGCCGCCAATTCTATTACGGAGAGAAATTCCTATGGCTTGGGGTACCACAACAAACAGCTTGACTCTAGAAATCAATATTTTCCAATATGCAATAGAAATTAAATATCTAACACTAAAGGATAAGACCTCGTACCTTATCCTGGATGGTTGAAGTAGATCCCCGTTGAGCTTTCCAACTTCAGCTTGAATTGATAGATTACTTCCTCAAAAACAAGTAAACAATACAAGCATACTATATATATTGGTGTTAGATCTATTCTAGCATATATAATCAACAATGTATAAACATTTGAAAACATCCATGGATAAAATATTCATTCAAACATACATTATTGGACAGGAAAATATATTTCTATTAATATAAAATCAGAGATTACAATGGATACAACCTCTGTCGGCACGTCTGCGAATCGAAGAAACTAAATCCCCCACTTGGGCCTCCACCACCTCAATCCTCCATCTCTCGATAGCAAGCTCACAAGCAAAAGGAAAGCTTGGGAAGAACACAAAAGTACTCCAAGGGACAAAGGGATGTAGAATCAAGCATAAGTTTTGGCAACAATGGACTATAGTTTCTTTGCTCTCAATACTCTCATGTGCCTTTAATGTACCATAGAGTTCCTTATATAGCTTTTCAAAGGGGTAATGAAAGGTCGAATCCGAGCGATCTCAAGGCATATGGAAGGCCAGGAGTCAAGTGAATCGGATCCATGTCAAGGAAAAATCCAAAAGTATTTGGATTATGCACACATCCCGATGTACGCAGTTTTAGGGGTCAAACCCGCGTATACACGCGATTAGGGGTTTAAAAGTCGCATGTACTAAATTTCACATGTTTTTAGGAATGGTCTAGGAAACATCAAAGGAAAAAAATGGTCCAAGGAGTCTACAGAGGGACAGGGGAAGGCCATACAAGTGTGATTCACCTGGAGTGGTAAAATCATCTATAACACAAAATACTCAACATTAATCAATAAATTGCAATGCAATTATGTTGTCACCAAGACTAAGTCATTTTTGGATGCTAAAAAATTTCAAGAACCAAAATCTATAGTATTAATGATATCCCAATGGCCTTCCACCATAACCAAGGTAATCATATTACCCTACCTTGATAGTGCACTAGTCAAGCCATTCCTTTTAACCTCGTAATGAACCACTCAAGGCTACAAAGTTAATCCACCTACCAAACACCAATAATGTTATCACCAAGGGTGAGTGATTTTTGTGTGTAAAAAAATATCAAGAACCAAAATCTTGTTCAAGTAAAACATGGTATTCCTGCATAAGTTTAACACCTTACGTATTTCCTCGCACAAGTAGATCAGATATCTACACATAAAATTATTGCATGGTTAAAACTCTCGAAGAAGGAAATAGTTCACGACCTCATCCAAATAGCTATTGAGGCAATATATTAATGCAGATTAAAAAGGAATCCACATAAGAGTTTCCCACAATCAATCATCGAGCAAATGACCCTTCATGCTCTTTAAAGAGAGATGATGGACCAATCAGGGGTTACTCCATGAATCAATAGTCGTTAAGATTGAGGTAACGATGAACCATCGAATCATATTATGTCTAGAACATATTGTGACCATCAGATTACATAAGTACAAATGCATATTAATGCATACTAAATAAACACATTTTACATCAAAACACATTAAATCAAGTTGATCTTAACTAATTCCCAAGAGTCTAAATATATTAACATTTCTCGTTATGAACAATTGTTGGTTGTGGAGTCTGATCTTCTATATTCAAACATGTTATTGTTCAACCGTGTTAGTGCCCCAGTTTTACTGTACATTCATCCCGATAGGGGGGGTGCGGGGGGACATCGTCTGTCCCCCCGCAGGGTTCTGGGGGGGGGACCATTCCCCCCAGATGGGGTAGGTTCAGGGGAAACGCCCCTGAGAAAGGAGGTTTGGAGGCGAAGCCCCTAAATTTTTTTTTTTTTTTATGTTTGTTGACCAATAGTTTACAGGCCCATGGTATTGGGTGACCCGTGGTATTTTCCCATGGTAATTCCCCTATAAAAGGAAAGAATTGAAATACGGTTGTGTATTGTACTGTAAAATCTATCTCTGTGATTGTGAGAGAGTGAAGACGAAGTGCAGCGGGGTTGTTGCAGGTTGTATCCCTTCATTTTGTTGGAAGGTATTATAATAAAGAACTGAAAATTTTTGTATGGATATAGCCCATCTTGGGTGAACCATGTTATATTTGTGTCTCTCTTGTAATGTGTTTTAATATTTGTATCTTTTTTATTGTTTATTGTTATTGCTCTATGGTCCTATTTTCTAACAACAACTTGGGATAAAATAGAAGGATTTACAAAAGGTGCTCAAGGGGAGATGCTAAGATATTTAGACATTTAGGAGTTATCTATGATCAACTTAATCTAATGTGTATTTAAGTAAACTGTGTAGACTCTCTTTAGTATGCATTAGTATGGATGTGTACTTATGTCACTGACGATTACGATTAATTTACGTTTAGAATATATATTGAATGCCGGATTATGGAGGTACAAATGCATACTAAAGAAAAACACATTAGACCAAGTTGACCTTAATTAACTTATAAGTGTCTAAATATCCTAACACTCCCCTACGAACTTTGCCTATATGCTCACTTTTACAAATAATAATTTACTTTTCGAAATAAGTGACTCACTTTTATAATACAACTGGCAAGAACTTTTACAATGAAGTTATTTCATAACTCAAAGTTACATGAATTGTTTAAAAAAGCTAACAAAAATACTTCTCACTTAATAAAGTAACTTTCAACCAAGTAAGCTATTATGAAAGAGAATGATATTGTTGTTGTTGTTGTTGGAGAGAGTGCATACCAAAAACACCTTGATTTTGGCATGCAGGACACTTTTATACAAGCACACAAACAAACAGCAAAATTTTGAAGCTGATTTTTTTCAACTTACACTCAAGAAAACCTTTCTTATATGTTTCTGATTTCTTTCTCATGTTCACACTAAGTGCACACAAAAGGGAATATGCAAACAGAAAAGGTAACAAACCAAAAATAAAACAAAAAACCATGTTAAAATATGAAATGATATGAGAAAGATTTTTAAAAAGCTCTAAATCTAAATAGTATACCACTGAATTTAAACCTTTTCTAGTGAAACAAAAAACGATTCCAACTAAAAGAAGTGCTCCATAAAAAATGGAACACCTCTCTCAACCTAGAAATGCATATAATTAGGAAATTTCATAATTCTTTAATCGCATGCAACTACTACACCAATTCGAGATTTTTATCAACAATGGGAATGAGATTTCATAAGCACTCTAATACCATATTCGACTAAAATATGATATTCACACAATTTGATCACCTTAAATAACTACTCACTCAAGGTTTACCAAATGTTTTAATACCTAAGAAGGTAAATTGTTAATCTTTTAACTTTACCTGATGTTTTTACACTACCACCTCTTATTGCCTAAACAACTTTTTATCTCCGCTTCTATCATGCTCTTACATCTTGGATGCAATGCCACTGACATGTTCTGACCGCAGTCATCTTCCATTTTGCAGACAGGTTATCGTGGCTATATGGTGAGGCTTCTGCATGCCTCGCATACCCTTACTGCTCGGACTTAGGACACCTACATCCAATGCAGCTGCAAGTGGTGTCATGCATGTTGAGTAATTATAATATGCCTGACTATATTACTAGCAATATAGATATTCATTTTACATTCACTAACGACTGCTTTCCTCCTGTTAATAAGGTGTATAGATAGATGAATCAAATTTGGCAACTAGCCAACCATACCTGCTATTCTGATTAATTAACACACTTACTTAGCAATCTTTGATTATGCACTAGTTTATAGATCAATAACAAGGAATTTGTTTTCTTGACATCCAAGAAGATAAGGTGAGATTTATTTGCAGTTTTGAGATTTTTTTTTATGTCAAAAATGTTTCAATCTGCAATATACTTTTTTTCTTTCTTTCTATAATATTCTAACGACTGTATTTTTTCGTTCTATAATGTCCTAACAACTGTATTTTTTTCTTTCTATAATATTCTAACAACTGTATTTTTTTTTTCTTTTTATAATATTCTAACAACTGTGTTTTTTCGTTCTATAATGTCCTAACAACTGTATTTTTTCGTTCTATAATACGCGTCAAATTTCAGATTTTGTTGATATTATTTGTTTGTTAATATTCTTTGTTGCGTGTATTAGTGTTTGCAATAACGATTTCAGCAAATTCACGACATGAATGCCCAACACAAATTACATGAATCCCCACATAGCAACAAAGACATCATTGAATTGATCAAATCCTCATGCAATGTGACTCAGTATGTGCCAATTTTATTTTGATTCCAAATACTATTGAAAAAACACCCTGACCTAGCGCAAATTAGACTTTGTTGCACACGCTGGTAGCAGAGAGCAAAACAATAACATTGACAATTCCATATAGAGAAGGTATAACATGAAATAGCAATTCATATTGTCCACGTGGAAACAATATTGTCTTTCTTTGTAATAACTATCTAAAAGCATAAAGAAACATTATTCTGGAAACATCAAATTAATGTTTAAAAATATATATATATATATATATATATATATTTTGAGTAAACCTTATTGTACCCATTATAACATTTTCATATTCATAAACAAAATTAATAACAAATTGAATTACAAGAAAGGACATAAAACAATCCTTAGTTACGTCAATAGGTTTATATATGTTAGAATTTTGGGGTGGACTGTCATCTATGCTTTTTCATCTACCCACGAGAATGAGACAAGTGTACTCTCCATATTGATTCTAACGAGAATGAGACAAGTGTACTGTCTGGATTGATTATATGAGTGTTGTCCAAAATTAATAATTAATAATTTCAAAAAAATAAAAAATAATTTAATTAGCATGGGATAAGTAGAAGTAGAGTTAGTGATAGTTGTAAAAATTAAAATTAATCTTCAACTGTTCGATTATTAGATACAACTACTAGCTTAACTCCATGGATTATTAGATACAACTATTAGCTTAACACAAATGTGTCTAGAACTATTAACTTAATTTCAACTCTAATCAAAGTTATATTGGATAACTATTAGCTTAACTATTATATGCAACTATTATGTTAACTCCAATGATTATACAACTATTAGCTTAACTACAACTCTAATTACTTACAACTTAGTCCAAGTGCATTTGGCATCTAGGAGTCTAGCTAATGTGCACTCATGTAAGAGTAGAACTCCAAATAAAATAGTTCGAACTCTTAATAAATTCATGTGATAACTGCACTTAGTGGCATGGTATTGTGCAACTCATGTGACACTCAAACTCCACCTACCAATTGGGATTCCACTTAATGTGCATAAGGCTTAGTCAAACTCCATTTAGAAGCTAGAAGTCACAATAACTCATAGCTCTTTTATTAAATACAATAGATTTATATTAGCTTAACTATTAGATACAACTATTAGCTTAACTCCAATGATTCTACAACTATTAGCTTAACTTCAACTCTAATTTACTTACGGCTTAGTCCAATTGCATTTGGAATCTAGGAGTATAGTTAATGTACACTCATGTAAGAGTCGAACTCCTAATAAAATAGTTCGAACTCCTAATAAATTCCTCTGAAATCATGCCATAACTACACTTAGTAGCATGGTATGGTGCAACTCATGTGACACTCGAACTCCACCTACCAACTGGGAGTTTAGTTAGTGTGCATAAGGCTTAGTCAAGATAACTCAGAGCTCTTTTATTAACCACAATAGATTTATATTAACTTTTAAATTAACTATTAATCGTTCAAACTCCTTATAAACAATTATAAAAAATAAAAAATAGCTCATGTGATAACTGAACTTAATGGCATGGTAATGTGTTGTCCATGTGACAATTGAACTCCATCTAGCAGCTCGAAGTCGAGTTAATTAGTCAAACTGCATTTTACAGTTGGGAGTTGAAGTAAAGTGCACTACGTGTGATAGTATAATTCCTAATAAAATCCTCTGAACTCCTAATAAATTCCTCTTAACTCATGTGATAAATGCACTTAGTGGCATGGTAATGTGCAACTGATGTGACACTCCAACTCCACCTACCAATTGGGAGTCCAATTAATGTGCATAAGGCTTAGTCCAACTCCATTTGGAAGCTAGAAGTCAAGATAACTTGAAGCTCTTTTATTAACTACAATAGATTTATATTAACTTTTGAGTTAACTATTAAATACAACTATTAGCTTAACTCCAACATGATGATACAACTATGAGCTTAACTTCAACTATGAGCTTAACAACCACAACTTAAGTGGTTTTTATGTTAGATTAACTATAAGATACAAGTAATTGACACATTCTTTAGGAAAAAAATTTATAAGTTCTATTAGGTTAAGTCCAATGATAATACAACTTTAAATTAACTTCAACTCCAATCACAAATTTCAATTGAACTGCAATGGTTGATATATTAAATTTTAAATTTTAACTATTAGATACAATTATTAGTTTAAATCCAATGATTCTACAACTATTAGCTTAACTTTAACTCTAATCTCAATTATATTGGATAATTATTAGATTAACTATTAGGTTAACTCCAATCATGATACAACTATAAAATTAACTTCATCGGTGATATATTCCTTTATGAGTATTCCAAACATAATAATCTTATTAATATGGTTGTTGCTAGTCAAAGCCGAGCCGACGGACGTAGACTGTCCAAAAATCATTGAGGTATTCCTTAATATATATTTTTATTTTCAATGCTTTGTCAATGATAAAATTACAATGTTTATCCAATAAAAGTTGAGATAATTTAATTGTAAAAATAAAAGTTGAGATAATTTAATTGTAAAAATTAAATTTGAATAGCATAAATTTATAATGTGTATCATATTTGTTACGGGATGGAACAATGGCTTGTGATGAAAATGGCGATATTCTTGATAAAATTAACAAGATCTAATTTAGTTATGGATTTTGTCCTGTATTGATTAAATAGTGTTCCATCAACCCCTTCTATATAATATCATTATAGCCCTGACTAAGTACTCATGGAATTATTGTTGTTCATGTGCAGCACATGGAAAACGCTATGCTTATCCAGGATCAAACAATCTTGTTGTTGTAACAGTACAAATGAGGCATCCAAACGGATCGAGGAACATGACTATGGGAAGACGAAAGTACTTAGTAGAAGCAATGGCACTTCTGCCAAGAAGCATAACTGATCATATATGCATATGGCTGTAACATAATTAAGTCTGAAAAATCCTTAACAAGGTGTTAAGCATAAAATGTGATTTTCTTGGAGGAACCTATTCATGGTCATGTTTACTTCACAGGGAACATACATACAAGCTAGAAATTCAACCCTTATGTACATGGTTCCTATTAATAAGTAAATTAGTTACAATTATGCACTTCCTAAAACTTCATGGATTACTATGAACAGGTATACTATCGATACAACAAAGGCAGTGCTAACAAGCATGCTGAAGAAGACACGGAATGAGCAAAACAAAATGGTTTTAGACCTCACTGTGTCAGTTACACAAGCTGTGAAGTTGTGAAATGATAGAATTAAAAGTATTATGAACAACTTTTATATACAGGATTTGCAGTGTATTTGATTTGGTAGCCTTCGTGGTTTTTTATTTCATCGAAAGTATGTAAATGTGCGTTGAATTGGTGTTTTCAAGCCAATCTTATCTAGATTGGTAGATCCAGACATTATTTAGATTGTTAGATCCAAACAGTTCAGAACCATACTCCTTATCCCATACACTAACCTTTACCATACCAAATTCAACATTGAATCCCTCTTAAAATCTAATTATAATGTATATGGACCAGCTTCCACCCAAAATTGATTTCTATAATTGGAGCGATACCTTAGATGTTTGGTAAAGATCCCAATGGACCTTTTTTCATTACTTAATTTTAAAAAAGGCTTAGTCGAACTCCATTTGAAGCTAGAAGTCACAATAACTCATAGCTCTTTTATTAACTACAATAGATTTATATTAGCTTAACTATTAGATACAACTATTAGCTTAACTCCAATGATTCTACAACTATTAGCTTAGCTTCAACTCTAATTACTTACGGATTGGTCCAACTGCATTTGGCATCTAGGAGTCTAGCTAATGTGCAATCATGTAAGTGTCGAAATCCTAATAAAATAATTCGAACTCCTAATAAATTCCTCTAAACTCATGTGATAACTACACTTAGCAGCATGGTATTGTGCAACTCATGTGACACTCGAACTCCACCTACCAATTGGGAGTTTAGTTAATGTGCATAAGGCTTAGTCACGATAACTCATAGCTCTTTTATTAACCACAATAGATTTATATTAACTTTTAAATTAACTATTAATCGTTCGAGCTCCTTATAAACAATTATAAACTAGCACATCGAAGTCGAGTTAATTAGTCAAACTACATTTTACAGTTGGGAGTTGAAGTAAAGTGCAGTTCGTGTGATAGTATAATTCCTAATAAAATCCTCTGAACTCCTAATAAAATCCTCTGAACTCCTAATAAATTCCTCTTAACTCATGTGATAAGTGCACTTGGTGGCATGGTAATGTGCAACTGATGTGACACTCCAACTTCACCTATCAATTGGGAGTCCAGTTAATGTGCATAAGGCTTAGTCCAACTCCATTTGGAAGCTAGAAGTCAAGGTAACTCGAAGCTCTTTTATTAACTACAATAGATTTATATTAACTTTTAAATTAACTATTAAATACAACTATTAGCTTAACTCCAACATGATCATACAACTATGAGCTTAACTTCAACTATGAGCTTAACAATCACAACTTAAGTGGTTTTTATGTTAGATTAACTATTAGATACAAGTAATTGACACATTCTTTAAGGAAAAAATTTATAACTAGTAGGTTAAGTCCAATGATGATACAACTATGAGTTTAACTTCAACTATGAGCTTAACAACCACAACTTAAGTGGTTTTTATGTTAGATTAACTATTAGATACAAGTAATTGACACATTCTTTAAGAAAAAAAATTATAACTATTAGGTTAAGTCCAATGATGATACAACTTTAACTTAACTTCAACTCCAATCACAAATTTTAATTGAACTGTAATAGTTGATATATTAACTTTTAAATTAACTATTAGATACAATTATTAGTTTAAATCCAATGATTTTACAACTATTAGCTTAACTTTAACTCTATTCACAATTGTATTGGATAACTATTAGATTAACTCCAATCATGATACAACTATTAAATTAACTTCACTGGTGATATATTTCTCTCGTGGCATTCCAAACATATTAATCTTATTAATATGGTTATTGCTAGTATTACTTTTAAAGAAGAGAATCCATTGAGATATCATCCAGCCGAGTTAAAAATTTACTAGATCATTGATACACTCAAGTACATTTTCCTATAGTTATCCAATTTTATACATTTATTTAATTCCATCCTTGAAGGATCAAGCAAATAAACAATGTAAATCTCAAAGATTTATGATTAAAAAGATGTATGTTTTTTTTAATATTTTTATTAAACTGGAATTAATTGATTATTGAAGATAAATTGGAATTAATTGATTATTGAAGAAGTGGACGTAGGATATGTTTCAAATGTAATTTTATTAAGAATTTAAGTTTAATAATTCTATGTAAAGAGGAAGCTTTTCAGTGTCTTTTCAAAAATGTTTTGATCAATCTAATAATAGCTCTATAACATACCAAATAAATTTACAAAACCTTTTTTACATATATATATTCTAATTTACAGAGAGAAATGTAGCTCTGCGGTCGCAAAATATGAAGGCGCGAAGGAAGAACTAAGAAGAGCAGCGAAGGAGCGAAGTTAGCGAAGAAGCTAGAACTGGAGGGATTTTTCTCTTAGGCGAAATTTTTCTTTTTTCGAACCGAATGCTTGAGTATTGGCAGAGTTCAATATTTAGCACACGATGTACAACGACGTGGTGAACTACAAAACAAAACCTAGCTAGGAGGCAATTTTTTGCACAGACGAGGAGGTAAGGATGATAGACGGTGATGTCACCCCTCCCAAATCAATAATGACAAGATCGAAGGTTGAAGGCTCGCATACATGGAACTTCGATAATTAAGAAATTCAAAAATAGAGGTATGAAGCCCAAAGGAACTTACCTAGAGCTGGTCATAGGTAAGGATATCCATATATCATACATTCCAATTTACCTAAAATTTGCACTGGTAGGAAGATTCTGCGGCAAAATTACAAGGAATTTAGCCTTGAAAGCGTGGATGGAGAAGAATTGGAACCCAGGGTTACACCCCTCTGTTTCATGTCTCACTCAGAGGGTGGTTCTTATTTAAGTTGGCGAATGAAGAGGATAGTACCCTGCTACTAAAAAAGAGCTGGAATTAAGGCCCTTCAGGCCTGATTCTAAGAAAGTGGCGCATAGACTTTAACGCCAAGAAGGAACCTCACAACATTTAGCAAGTATGGGCTATCTTCCCAGGATTACCGATGGTCTTTTGGCAGCAACACATCTTAGAAGGGATAGGAAACAAAATTGGAAAATTTATCAAGCCTGAAGACGACTGGGTGGATAAGGTTGACAGAGGATTACCGATGGTCTTTTGGCAGCAACACATCTTAGAAGAGATAGGAAACAAAATTGGAAAATTTATCAAGCCTGAAGACGACTGGGCGGATAAGGTTGACAGGAGATGTGCGCGAACTCTAGTAGAATTAGACGTCAAAGAAGGGTTGTTCGAGGAGATGATAATCAAAATGCATGGGAGCATCTGGATTCAACAAATCAATTACTGGAAGCAGCTTCCATTTAGATGCTTCAATTGTAGGCAGGTCGGACATCTACCAAACAGAGATGATTTTAGGCGCGAATCTTAGCCCATGGGAGAAATTAGAGGGGTTTGGAAAATTCAATGAGTGAATTTTTAATATATAGTTCAATTTTCTAAATTTTAAAATATTATTCCACTATTTATGTTTAAAAAAATATTTAATATGAAAATAGCCTTTCAATTTACACGAGGAGAGCGTTGAGAAGCATTGTTCGCCTGGAGAAATTCCCCTAAAATGCTTTAATCGCCCCTGATTTCTAGCCATGGAGGTCACGGATAGAAATTTCGCCCAATTTTTTGCGTGTTAATCTAAATTCCAGTGTAAATCGCCCCTGGATTTTCCTTATGGAAATTTGTCCATAAATCCTGGCATCGGGGTAGAATGGGACCAATCTCGTGCCTATATATTGACAGAATCAAGTTTCAAAGCTTAATACAGTTTCAATTTCGGAGAATTAGTTTTCAAAGGTTATTATGGAGTGGCAAGGCTCTTGCTAAGGTTCTTCGCAGGCTGCCAGCCTCTAGAATTTTGGCTCTTGCAATCACGTCCAAACTCCAATCTGCAGGTATGTTTATACTTCATTATTTTGTTGGGTTTGGTTTCCTACCATTAAAGTAGGTCAGACTTACCAGGTTCGTCATTATATTAAGTGGAAAATACCTAGGGTCAATGGTAAATACTAGGTGTGAATAATCCCTTGATGCTACTACGATGCTCCATTCATTTATTCTGATGCTACCTGCACTAACCCTTATAATAAATCATTTGTATCACCTCTTCCATTTTTAGTCATTGATGGGAATTTCTTGTCAGTTTGAGACAGTACATAGTGTTGTGAGACAATGCCGACAGAGTCGCCTCATTAAATTGCTTTGTCCTTCAAGCAATTGGGCTAGTATACGTGGAAGTATTGTTGGTCCTTGTCCTTGTAGCATCTCTCAAGGTAGATCTTACAGACTTGCACTGAATGAAATATATTATAGTACTCATCCTCACTTTTTAGCATCTGAAGTTCAATCCCCTTAATACTATTTGCAATTTCATATATGATATGGCTAGCTTTAATTTTCACTCTCTATTTCCAATATAAAGATAGTCATATTCATATACAACAACATTGTTTGTATTGAGATTAAGAACAAGGTTTATATATTTATTGTAGGAAACAGATCAAATCCACAATGGCAGCAAATCCATGCAATGTTAGAGAGCTTCACAGCAAAGATGAAGGAGGCTGGGTATTTTCTTGCCACAAACTATGTGATGCAAAATGTGGAGGAAGAGGAAAAATAACTCCTCATATGTAGCCACAGTGAGAAGCTAACCATTTCTTTTGCGCATATCAACACATTCCCTGGGACAACCATAAGAGTTACAAAAAACCTTCGTATCTGTGGTGACTGTCACAATGCCGCCAAGTTCATTTCAAAAATTGTTGGTAAAGAAATTATTGTTAGAGATATGAATCAATTTCATCATTTTAAGTATGGAGGGTGTTCTTGTGGGGATTATAATACTCAGAACTGGCCAGACTTAAAGTTTAGCTGATTTTTACTGTTGTTTATGCTCAGAGTTGGTTTTTTATGCTACTTCTACTTTCAATCTCAACCTAGAATTTGCTACAGCCTATTGTTCATTGCTTTGGAGTGGCTGCAATATGACTTTTGACCATTATTTGTGCTCAAAACCACCTAAAAGGTGCCCAGATTTGAGTATTAGGGCATTTTTATGGTGGAATTAAACTTAGAACCCAAGATGAAGAGTGTTTACCTCATGAATGATTCCCAAAATTGCTACAGGTCTCTTTTCAATGTTTTCACGCCTAGAAAGCACCTAGAATTAGGGATTTAAGACTGTTGGTTGTTGTTATTCAGGCCCAGATCTCAAAGTATACTGCTTGCTACCTTTTGGAGGCTACAACCATGCACAGGGATGTCGAAATATTTCCAAAAATGGTGTCATTCAAGGCTTTTCCACTGTTGTGGCATAGACCTAACAACTTAGATTATTGTTTCATGACTGTTTGAGGGCTGAAAAAGAGCCCTAGTTTGCCCCGAGTTTAACATGGTGGAGTTTTACTGTTGATTCTAGTCAAATGTGTGCCTAGGGGCCAGAACCTCCATATGACTACCTAAAAGTGTCTAAGATGCACATGGATTTAAGAATTAGGGTGGTTACATGTTGTTTGATGGCTGAAACAATTCCCAGGATCACTGTTTAAGGCTGTTAAGAGGCTGGGACATACCCAGAACTGACCTTGAGGCCGATTCAACCCAGAGGAACCTCTCAAATTTTCACTTTTCACCTATGTTTATACTGTTTGATGACTTTTGTCACTGTCATGGCTTCCAAAACTAAACTAGAATTTCTTTCTAGGGTTCAAAGTTGACCCAACGTTGCCAAAAATTAATATTTGCCCCTTTTCCATTTCCAAAAGATCTAATAATCAGCCTGGCATTCCTCTGAAAACATAAGGTGAACACCCTATGCAAATAGGGGGGTAACAGGATAAAACCCTATGTTTAGGAGGAAAAATTTCCTAGCCTAACACCCTAGGGATGCCTATTATTTGGTACTGGGTTTGCAACTAGGATCCAAGGTGCATAAGAATCAATCCTAAATTCCAGTAAATATCTTTGAAACATTGTGTCCAGATGTGAAGGGGAAAAATGTTGAATTTCAATTCAATTCTCAATCCTTGACAATAATTCTTCAATAATTTATGATCAATGGATCCCTATTTTCTTTAGATTCTCAGCTATCAAAAGTTTATGATGGGTTAATGGCTAGAATATGGTGTTTACCTTTTGTAAGGAATCTTTTGCCCAAATGTAATTCTGGTATTTATGTTGGGGATATCCTATCTTCCGAATATACAAATCTCTGGATTCCCCTCAAATTATATTGTTTGGATGGTTCGTCGTAGTTGCCACTTTACCTTACATTGCTGACAAAAGGAGTTGGAATTATTTGTATCACATTCGAAGGCAACTTTAGTGCCCTATTTGATTTCCAACTCAACCACCTAAGGTAGTCATCATCCCATACTGGAATATCTTAAATGTGGGTTAGCTATTGGGCCTTAAACCATGTTTTCTTATTATGGAAGTTTATACTTTCTTGCACATCTGGCCTGGCAGGAATTATATCCTCCTCCCATAGTAGGATATTCTTCAGCCCTGACACAGTTTGCTTCTTTACAGATTATGGAAGCTTATACCCTCTTGCACAGTTGACTTGGAAATAATTATATCCTCCCACGGCAGGATACTTTCTTGTCTGGACACATAGTTTTCTTTATTATCAATCACATAGTTGTGAACTTGTATGGCATTCATTCATGTATTCATGTCTTTTGTATTGTTTTTGGAGTAGAATAGGAAGCAAGGGTAGATTTAGTCAAAGGACCAACATCATTAGTTGCTGATACAGGTACATATTAAGCATAAATGGTAGCACCTATAGCATATTAAGTTCCTATTAAATACCTATAAGAAAATTCATGGAAAATAGTATAGGTGGCATAAACTAGGGTTGTAAAACAAGTTGTTTCTCATTCATATCCATATCTAGTGGTGTATCCAGTACCATATCATGTAGAAGTACCAATAGCGCCATGAGTAGTATGAACAACGTATGCAGTTATAAGATAGAAGTATATATAGTATAAGATTCAATAGTTCTAGCTTATCCACCAATAGCAAAGGTATATATCGGTAATGTTACCCCTAATTTTGATGAGGGTAGTCCTAGTGATTCCTTCACTAGACCTTGTACTTTGAAACCTTGGATGACAGGGGTACTTACTGCTATATCGATAAGAAATATTAGACATATCACTTAAAGCATATTGTTTTTGGCCTAACAGTTCCAAAACTAAGTAGGTTTTGTTATGATTGTCTGAAGGATTTGACTTGTTATACTGGTAACAACATGTAGAAGCACTAGCAAGTTAACAACAATTCAACCAGTCAAACAATGAAGTTCTGGGTAGAAATAAGATGATACAATTGGTGACAATAATACTCTCTCCATAAGACTACCTAGAAGTGTCTAAGATGCACCTGGATTTAAGAATTAGGGTGGTTACATGATGTTTGATGGCTGAAACAATTCCCAGGAGCACTGTTTAAAGCTGTTAGGAGGCTGGGACATACCCAGAACTTCCCATGAGGTCGATTCAACCCAGAGGAACCGCTCAGATTTGCACTTTTCACCTCTGTTTATACTATTTGATGACTTTTGTCACTGTCATGGCTTCCAAAAATAAACTAGAATTGCTTTCTAGGGTTTGAATTTGACCCAACTTTGCCAGAAATGAAAATCTCCCCCTTTTCCATTTCTAGGAGATCTAAGAATCATCCTAGCATTCCTTTGAAAACATAAGGTGAACACCCTATGCAAATAGGGGGATAACATGATGAAATCCTATCTTTAGGAGGAAAAATTTCCTAGCCTGTCACCCTAGGGATGCCTATTATTTGGTATTGGGTTTGCAGCTAGCATCCAAGGTGTAGAAGAATCAATCCTAACTGTCACTGAATATCTCTGAAACATTGTGTTCAGATGTGAAGGGGAAAGATGTTGAATTTTAATTCAATTCTCAATCCTTGACAATAATTCTTCAACCATTTATGATCGATGGATCCCTATTTACTTTAGATTCTTAGCTGTCAAAATTTTCTGATGGGTTAATGGCCAAAAGATGGTGTTTACCTTTTGCAAGGAATCCTTTGCCCAGATGTAATTATGGTATTTATGCTGGGGATATCATATCTTCATGGTATAGAAATATCTGGATTCCCCTTAGATTATATTGTCTGGATGGTTTGGCGTAGTTTCCGCTTTCCCTTACATTGCTGACAGAAGGAGCTGGCATTCTTTGTATCATATTCAGAGGCAGCTTTAGTGCCATGTTTGATTTCCAATTCAACCACCTTAGGTAGTCATCATCCCATACTGGAATATCTGACATGTGGGTTAACCACTGGGACTTAAACCATGCTTTCTTATTCTCGAAGCTTATACTTTCTTGCACATCTGGCCTGACAGGAATTATATCCTCCTCTCACGGTAGGATATTCTTCAGTCTTGACACAGTTTTCTTCTTTACAGATTATGGAAGCTTATACTCTCTTGCACAGTTGGCTTGGATAGAAATTCTATCCTCCCACAGCAAGATACTTTCTTGTCTGGACACATAGTTTGCTTCATTATTAGTCACATAGTTGTGAACTTGTATGGAATTCATTCATGTATTCACGTCTTTTGTATTATTTGTGGAGTAGCATAGGAAGCAAGGGTAGATTCAGTCAAAGGACCAACATCATTAGTTGTTGATAGAGGTACATATTAAGCATAACTTGTAGCACCTATATCATATTAAGTTCCTATAAAATACCTATAAGAAAAGTCAGGGAAAATATTATAGGTGGCATAAACTAGGGTTGTGGAAGTCCAATGAAAAGGCATCAATCATTGTGTATTAGAGTGGATTAAATTATTTTTGTAGTAAGCCATGGACTACAACATTTTCAAGTTGAAAACATCGTTGCTGACAAAAGTAATATTATTAAGTTCACAAAATACAATAGTACACATGCATATAGATATCATGGGTGTGAAGCAATTTATTTCCCTCATCTAAATAACAGAAATCAATCCCAGTTACAACTTCCTTCCCTAGTGTTGTCAATTCCTCAAATGCAAATCCATCTCTACTACACATCCATACAAGATGAAATAATATGGCTAACATGTCACTTGAGGGAAAGCAATTGAGCTAAACATTGACAAATTATATTCTCTTTTTCCACACAAAAATAATCTGGTTTATGCATATATCTTCAAGTTACGAAGAATGCTTTAACAATTCAATTTTTTTGTTTGTGAATTGTAGAAATCACAAGGTCAAATATAACCTCCTTTCACAGGTTTGTTAACTAGCAAAACATGCAATTTTATGAATGTCAACTATATTATTAGGAAAGCTAATATTTGAAAATAAACCATGCTATAAGTTCAACCATCCTACAATAAACCTCTTCCAATTATAAGCACAGTATTCAGACCAGATCGACCTCCAAATCCTTCTCCATGCAAGCTTTTGTCCAAAGTTGTCTCCACTCAGACTCAGATGTTATGGGAGCTACCTCTAGTAGACCATGATATGTTTATGTTTTCACTATTTGTATTCCATATCTTGGTTTCATTTTCCTTGAATAATTTTCTCCTAGATATGATTTCCATTATCAGTGCAACCTTCATATCTTAGCTTAGATCTATAATTTACTTTACTTTATGAACCTTGATTTATATAGTAGCCATTTTTGCACTCCCACTTTGGATAAAAAAAATTGTACTCAATAGTCACATTAAACAACTTTTGAGATCATTTTATTGACATTAATAAAAATATATTATATTATCATACATATTTGTCTTCCAAACAACGACACCAGTGGTTGATGCTTGAGGGCAGATAGCAAGATTCTTTGGTATCATAGGTGTTGTGACAATTGGACACATGAATCTAAAATTAGTATCCAATCAAAAAATTCCAAATAGTATCTAGCATGGATGATAACTATCCATCCTTGGGAATATGATCCAAATGATTAGGTTGGCTAGGATATAAACTACAGTAATTTAAAAAAGTCACTAATGCTAATGAGTAGCCTCGATGATAACTATCCAAATGCAGGAATATGATATAAATGATTAGGTTGACTTAGATATCAATTGTAGAAAGAAAAATAAGTTTAGTAATGCTAATAAGGATAGAACTAGACAGGTTCACAAAGTAAGCGCGAGTTGAAAATTTTTGTGGCATAGGATTGGTGAAATCCAAACACATTGAAAAATTGAAGGAATGAGACCCAACATATATGTACATATCATGTCAGAGGAATCACCTTTGTGCATTTTGGATTCAATGATAGAAGGCGATGTTATTTTTCTTTTAGGTTTTATGTTGACATTGAGCTGGAAATGCTCACATCTAGGGTTATGGTGTCTATGTTCTCTTTGTGGCTTGGGAGCTCTACTAAAGATTTTAGGAAGGTGGCATGCTAATTTTTTTTTTCTTTTTCTTTAGAATGCCTCTAATTGATGACAACAAAAGCTATGTTTATCCATCTTCATAAATTATAACTTGTTATACCAAGAGTATCAAGGTTCTCTACAACCGAGTATGGGGGAGATGCATTCCTAACGCTCCTAACATAATATACAATATAGAACATAAATATATAAAAAATCATGTCATCATAAACTAGAAACTAAAAGTCATGTCTTTTTTCATATATTTATAATTTTATATTATAAATTACTTGTAGATTCATTGTAAAGAGTTGGTAAGTAAACCGATACATCTTGAATGCATTCATGACATTCAAAATTGTGATTCTCCTTGTTATTCCAGTTTGTTTTAAAATTTTGGAAGGCTCTTGAAATTGGAAAGGGAATGGCATTGTACTGAGGGTTTAAAAGGTCCCATTGTAGTAAGTATTTAAAAGGTTCCACTCTATCATACTTGGTGTTGTTTAGCGTGGTACTTTCTCCACGTGATTCAAGATTAGGTTATTGTTGCATTTACAAAGAGACATAAATTCTTCATAGATGACACCTCTCCCCTAATTGTGATATTTCTCACACCAACAGAGTTCCGCAAGCTAGTAAAGGTGTACTTTAATAAGGTATAGAAAATGATCCAGTGACACATGTTGATCAGCTTAAGGAACAAAGAGTGCACTCTACTCTCCTCTCATCAAATATGTAAACAAAAATGAATTATACATATATAAAACATAAGAAAGAAGAATGTTTGGAATGATGACAACTTACAGGTCTAAGGTATCTAGTACCAATGTAGCATGGGAAAAAGTAAAACCTCCATGAAAGCACAACAAGAGGAGGCACCAATAATGGACCAATGAGAAAGAAGGCACAAAACATAGTATGCATATACTTTTAACAAACATCCTCATTCCCACATTCAGCATGTGTTTTTGTTTGAGGATTTGTGCTATTGATCTCTTGAAAACAACCAGCCATGTGGGCTTGTTTGGATTTCTACATTGCAAACAAAAGAAATAGAAAAAACCCAAATGCTAAACCTAAAAGAGAAATGTGTGTATGTAGATTGAGTTGTCACATGGATGGATGCATAATTAGTACACCATATGCACCAACACAGTGATCAAAATAAAAATCCATTCATAAGTTTTAGATTCTATTCTTGCAATTTGAGAAATCGGCTACGGGATTCTCTTCATGTATATGCCAACTGAATGGTTTTTCATTTGTTTACTAATAACTGTTAGGGTTGTGGTTGTTGTAAAATAATAAATTATAAACCCATGTTGTTATTCGAGCTCTAATTCTTCTAGATATGGTTCACCATCATAACAATCTTCCACTTCTATGCTAAGGCTTCCAATCCAAGAGAAAGTAACATTGTCAATGGATGAAATAGGGATGATGAATTTGCTCTAAGGTGCTTCTATAACAAATTGCCCAAATCCAATTCATTTTTCTTCTTGATATTGTGTTGATGCAAGGGTTTCTCAAACTTATTCCCAAATTGTTCATTGATAATTGGGCATAAGCTGACATCTACATAGTTCTTTGGCTTAGAAATGCATGACAGTGGCATGTATGCATGTTGTACTTGCTTAAATTGTATCAGTTACATGAACCACAAGAAGTTACGTAGCTTGCACTTGGTAAGCAGGCATTACTATAAATTTTCAATTATTTCTTTTATGGGAGAATTGTTGCAGGAAGAGAACCCCCTTTTTAGCATATCCAGTGGTCACTACACACTTCCTCCATTACAAGGATTCAATCTCATCTTGTGGGAATTACTAATGCTTGCTAAAAAGGATCTGAGCATAACCCGGTATGAGAAGGAATATTTTTTACTATCATTGTTTTTGTTTGCTTGGCGGTGCTTTTTAGCAACCCTAAATCAGTTTCTTTTCTGCTAATTTTCTTGACAATATCTGAAATTGTATTGTAATTCAGCTTGGTTTAATTGGGAAAACAATTGCATCGAATGTTATTGTATTCTAAATGCAGGAAAGATGAATACATAGAATGTTCATATTGTGACATTCCCATATACCAATGAAACTGTTTGACAATTCACATATACCAATAAAAATATTTGACAATTTCCAGAACTAAATATGTGAGTGCCAAGGCTTTGT
This sequence comes from Pseudotsuga menziesii, assembly GCA_001517045.1. Taxonomy (NCBI): domain Eukaryota; kingdom Viridiplantae; phylum Streptophyta; class Pinopsida; order Pinales; family Pinaceae; genus Pseudotsuga; species Pseudotsuga menziesii. The sequence goes on along the minus strand of LPNX010135098.1, from coordinate 1,354,591 downwards.
TTATTTATAGTATTGTCATTGGTTGACCTCCTAGTTAATTGCATCAACAGATCATAGGATCTTGTTTACATGTTATTTGTATGAATTACATGACTGTATTTCAGCATCCACCAATTCAAGTACTCCTTGTATCATGATTGATGTTGACAATCAATAAATCCTGTGGTTAGTTTTTTATGGCAAGCAACTAGAATCATTTTGTTGTTACAGCAGGAAACACTTACAACATAAATTAAAGTTTTGAAGTGATTGCATAGAGTATAAAATGGCATTTGGGTAAGAATTTGAACAGGACAAGAATTTTGCAACACACCTATATAATTATTAGGAGATTGAGGATGTGATTAGAGGGAGAACTACAAAAGGAGATTTGTGGCCATGTCTAGCATGTGTATCACTCATGTGAGGATGCTCTATGATTCAGCAATTTACATAGTTTTGCATTTCACGATTGATAAAGCAGAGTAACTAGTAGTCAGACATCCTATCTTCAAGGACCATCACACATTAATTGGCAGGCAATTGATATATGAGGAAAAGAAGATGGTAACGATTGCAAAGTGCTATATGTCACCTTTATAATTATTAGGAGATTGAAGGTGTGATTAGAGGGAGAACTACAGAAGGAGATTTGTTTCCATGTCTAGCATGTGTATCACTCATGTGAGGATGCTCTGCAATGCAGCAATTTGCATAGTTTTGCATTTGATTATTGATAAGAGAAGGAAACTAGTGGTTAGACACCCTATCTTCAAGGATCATCACACATCAAATGGCTGGCAAGTGATATATGACAAAACAAAGATGGTAAGGGTTGGAATTCGCTGTAGACAATGACAATTAGATTTGGCATGATATTTGAAAATCCAATTCTTACTGGATTAATGGAGGAAGATATTTAATTAAAATCATTAATTAGTGGGTTTGATTTAGATAGTGCGTACTGTGTGTTTTATTATGACCATCAGTTTTGAAACACAATTTAATTCAAGAGCAATCAATTTATGTACATCATTACCATTCATGAATCTGTCCTAATGCATCAAAAGTTCATGTCTGTTGTCGATTTACCATTAAGCATCCACATGGACTTTGATAGCAATTGATCTAAGGTAGTAGGATTGGTAGCAAACAAACCGATGGAGCGTATTCACAGAATCAATTTAGCTGATGTGTAATTCTGGCAAAACTTGTTTGTGATAATGATTGCTAGGTTGTGCTGGTTGCTTGACACTTATCTGAGTAAGATTTCCATGAATATGTCCCTATGTAATAAATGGACCCTATCCCTTATCAAAGTACCATTGACTTCCAACTTGAACTTTGATGTCCAATTGATCTGAAGTAGAGGGATTGGCAGTAGATACAAGCTTACAGAGCTAAATTAATTTAGTTGATGTGTAATTCTCTCAAATATTGTTTGCTCTGGTGATTGTCAAGGTATGCTGGCAATTACCTAGGTAAGAATATTTTGGGTATTTCCAGTGTCGAACTCTGACTGAATATGGAAACAGAGGATTTCGAACTAGGGTTTCAGTCTAGTCTTTGTAAGATTTAAATTGTGTCCCAATCTATGTTTTTCTATAGATGAAAAGAACAATCAGTTGATTCAAGGGTATCAAATGTGATACAATGGTGTTTGAACTATAAATTTCACTTGAAATTGAATTCAAATTTCAAACCCTACTCAAGTTAGGTGTTGGTGGTAAGGGAAATCTTCTCTGGATTAATGCAGCAAAGTTCGCACCTACTCAAAATTCTTTCCATGTTGTATCTAGTGTTTAGATTGATATGGATGCTACTGGTTGGATGGTTTTTTTGCATTTAGTCATTCTTCATTTCACAAGTCACTGCTTGCACGATGTAGTGTTCTATAAATCCCTTCTTTACAATTGATGTCCGATTTGGAAGCTTTAAGCCCTTGCCTAGTTGAACATGACTATGTTGTATGAGTAGATGTTGTAGGCCTTGTAGAATGCAAACAAGCCAAATTTAATTGGTGCTATACAGACTAGGCAGAAGTCAATCGCAGTGTACTCAAATTAAAGGTTTGTCCAGAATGCAACATTGTAAACGTGAAGAGGATATATGGAACATAAAAAATGGAAGAAGTACAATTTGTTATCAAAGAATGATTAGAAGTGTCTCTTCTTCTTTTCTAAATCATTATTCCTTTGATGGTTTAAAAAATTGTTAGTTATTCCCTTTTACAAAAATTAATAGAAAATTGTAGATTAGTTATTAAAATGTGAATAAATTCCAAGGTTGAGATAATGTGTTGGAAATATTTTAAACACAAACAACCATTAAGAAAATATAAAATATAAAATATATATATGAATTTAAAATACTAGCACCTCTGTTCTTGGGAGTGGAACCTGCCTCCTAGGAACATAGTGCCAAGGGAAGCTACAACAACTACAAAATTATCTCAACTCACACATAAATTATTGCCACAACTTCAAATAAGTTTTTTATTATTTAATGTAACAAATCAGATACTGAGCAATATAATTTCCACAATGTCTATCCCTCCTCTACGATTGTCCTGTGTTATCGTATCAATAGGTTTATATTTTATGTTCGTATGATCGAGATGTGTGAAGGCTTCTGTTTATTAAACGTTGTTGTTGGATCATGCTTGAAATTCTCATAGTACTTGCAATTTCTTGCTGTAACCTTTGCATACAATAGCGGTATAAATGTTTCTCATTTTGTTAACATTGAAATGGCTTTAAGTATGCTAATCAAATATTATAAAAATACTAATATATATCTATATATATTAGATGTCTCCAAAATTATAAATTGATCAAATATTATAGAAATGAAAATATATATATGATATTATTTATAAGAAATTGGAGAGATATTATATGTTATTTATGATATTTATTTATAGTAAATTGGAGTGATATTATATGTTGTCATATATACATGTATAGAAATGAAAATATCTCTATGTATGTGAAGATACATAGAGATACATTGGTTGGGAGCTTCCTTTGTCATGTGTGTGAATGAAAATATCTTTGTCTCCTGCCCCTATTGTAAATAATCTTGCCAGTAAAGGCCAAGGAAAGGGAGAGGATATCAATTCCTCTTAGAAGAATGATAATTCATCTTTGAGTCCACAACTAGCACTTGTTACGTTCCCCTTGCAGTGCAAGGTCCAACATCAACCACAAAGAGAGAGGCCCTTGTTGTGTGTACTGAAGGCAAAGACCTTCCATATTCAAATAAAGTTATGTTTTGCATGGGAGACTCTACTTCCCAAAATGTTGTAGATTCCACAAACAATGATTCTACAATTGAACACAAAGAAATTTGAGGTAAAGATGAAACCCTTGTGAAAAATGATTGCATTGATTTGGGAATTGGAGAGCTAGAGAAGGAAATCTCCCGTCTTACACAAAAACTAGCAGAATTGAAATTGAAAAACGCTTGTGAGACACCATCCCAAGTAATTGGTATTCAATACAAATCCAGTGACAAAATCACACCAATGATAATTGCAAATAAGATAGAGACAAGGAATGGTCCTTGAGAAGGGAGTTTTGAGAAGAGAAAAAAAAGGAAGGGTTGTCTCTGCTAAATTTCTTCAATATAGTTCGAAAACCCAACCAAGATTTTAGAAAAATAATGACAAAATGACAACAAAGAGAATTTCCAGTGGGACAAGCCCTCGGATTCAGAAGAAATATAGGTCATCTGGGACTCAGTTAAGAAGCACTCCTAGAAAGGTAAGTGGTCTCAAACAAGACAAGTTTGAAGGGCAGAAAGATAACATTGGCATGCAATTGAACCAAAAGAAAATAGACGTGTCTAAGGATTGAAAAGGAGATGGATATTCTTCTAGAAGATTTGATGGAAAGGAGAACATATCTCCATGCTTAACACTTTTAGAGAAGAATCACAGTTTTCGCCCAGGTTCAAATTCTAAAGAAGTTCCAAAGGATGAAAGGAATCTAGGAAAAGGATTTCCTGAGAATTCCAAGAATCTTTGTGAAATATATTATATCGAAGAACAAGAAATTTCAGAAGGTACCTTCCAAATTCATTGTTGGAAATTGCAGCAAAGTGCCCCTATGTAACCAGGGAGACAAGGTATCTCCTGCCAAGAAACAAGGTCAAATAGATACTAGCAGGTATGCCCAAATCACCACTCCCAACAGGAATGCAAGTTCTCCTCATGGTTCTGCAATGCTCAGTTCTCAGAGAAATGTGCATGGAAAGAGAATTTCAATAGATATGGAGGTTGAAGATGCGAAAGCAAGATTAAATAACCATCCTACCAAGAGAATTGATGTGAGTTGTTTTGTTGGCAATTCTTCTGTCAAGGAATTCACGTTGAGGAATGGATATCAAGGTGGAGTGATGGGATTCCCACCAAATTTTGGAACCCTTAAAAAGTCACCAACACCATATTCTATAACATCTCAAGGTTCAGCAACAACAAGTGAAAAAAAAAACACCTAGCCCTTGCTTGAAAGGTGACAAAACCACATCCAACCAAACAATAGTTTTGGCTGGAGGATGCAGGACAAGAACCAACAATCAACAACCTTCATGCCAAATGGAAGGAACCTTCAAAGAGAATAAAATATATAATTGCAAAGAGGAGCTAAATACATGTCAAATTTATATAAGTATATATTTCCGACAAACATAAGCAAAGATCGGTGATGTATGAAGAAAGAGTTTGACAAGTCCATGACATTCTGAAGTAGAAATCACATCTCAGAGGACTAAGGACAAGCTCAGAAGAAGCAGATAGGATAGAAGGTGAAGAGAAACAGCAACCTCAAGGGGAGCATACTAAGTTGAAGAATGAACCAACAAAGATGGTGAATTAAAGAAATATATGTGTAAATTTCATCTCGTGTTTCTTCATTGAATGTTTGGAAGCCCTAATTCAAGGGGAGCTAAACCATTGATAGAAGAACTGGAAAAAAAAATTAAGTAGACATTATGAACTTATTCACTAAGTTTTCTAGCATGATTTGGAACTGTTTTGATTGTTGGTAGGATATTGAAGGACTATTTGAGTGTTATTTGAGGGCTTCCTTGATCAGTGAAACAACATTATTGAGGATAACCTGTGTGATAATTAAGGGCAACTGTTAGTTCTTCTCAAAAGCATGCATAGTTGAAGGATTTTGTTTGGTGCACCTTTTAAAGTCAAATAAGTCAGAAACTTGGTAATGTGAACAAACCATAGTACTATAGCATGTTTTAGTTTATTGAACAACAATACAACAGTAGATGGAAGAGTTGATGCATTAATTACAGTGAAGATATCCTTTTGGACAGCTTGAAGTAGATGGAAGACTTGATACATTAATTGTAGTGAAGATATCCTTTTGGACATCCTGAAGACAGAATTAAAGGTCTTTGTTTTCGAATTTGGCTTTACATGAGAAAGATGATGAGGTGATCCTCAGGGGGAGAGTCATTTATAATGGGATCTACACAAAAGATTTGAATTAAAATTTGAATGGAAGAAGGTTAATGGCAGGCTTGAGTATTACTTAAATACTACTCAAGGACATACTTGAATGACTAAATTTTACTTATAAGAGTGCCATGTTCTGAAGTTGAATACTATTAAACTTATTGAGTCTTATTTTGGCCTAGGTGTTCCATGCACCCTTGCTGGTCGGTGGTGATCACTGTATATGAATTTGAGGTTGTGTTTTAGGTAAAAATAGATTCTACATTGTACTTTTTTGTTGTAACATTGATGATTTGAGCTACATTACCTTCATGCAGATTATTTTAAGATTGATAGTTTGATATTTATCTCTTAAATTGTCTCTTTCTTGTATGTGACAGGAAATGATGTTGGAATTTGAGAAAGCTAGGACTAGGAGTTATCTCTTCACATAGATAGTGTCCTAACATTAAAGGATAAATAACTAATTTGACAACACTTACGTTAAGCAAGAATGGGCTCATTTAAGTACATGAAACGATGTTGGTTTTTAGCATGAATATCTTGAAAATTTTGTAAGGTTTGTTTATTGCTTTTGTTTGAAGCACTTTGTCGATTTTTGAAGTTTGTGTGTATTGTGGTTAACTATTTTGTTAGCCACTTGAATGCTTCTAGTTCTCATTTGATGCTTGATTTAACCATTTGTTGTAGCTTGAATCAATATTGGTTTTAGTCGATTTCCATTGATTCAATGTTTGAGAAAATATGTTTTTATTACCTATTAGTTGCATGAATTAATTGTCTTCGCTTTTTCGATTCTTTTATGTTGATTGTATATTTTCTTTGTAAATACGTATCATTATTCAAAAAAATAAATGAGCTCTACATAGCTAAGCAAAGCGAAAAATGGTCTATCCAATAGGTTCCTATGCATTGATCGTAGGATACTTATTGGCACGAGACCAACATTCATCTAATGCAGTAATCAATTGGCATAATTACAATGCATAATTGTATTAGCCTCCACAACCACAATGGGTAAATGGAGGCCAAGATTGAGCATAATGTATGATTCTTATATTTTATCGGTTTTTCAAGATTCAGGTCCCCACATGTCCGTCGAACCACTAGGGGACGAGATAACAAGTGGAGTCCCCACTTGCCCTGAATCTAGTTAGTGTAGTTGTGTTTCACTGACACCTTCCAGTTGTGACTCGTGAGTCTCCATGTTATGTTGTTGATGATGTGATTCATTTTATTTGACTAATGTTGTCGTTCCTCTATTTTTACAATATTTTACAAATTAGTGAAAGATTCGCCAGTTTTTACAATTTTTTATAATGAAGTTAAATATTCGCCAAGATTTTACAATATTTTATAACTTAGTGAAATATTCCCTAAGATTTTACAACATTAAATAATAAAATGAAAGCTTCACCAAATTTTTTATATATACATATTATATTATTGATAAAATCACCTTCAAATTTTCATATATATCGAAGAGATTCGCCCATTTTTTATACATATAAATCAGGGGAGGTTCTCAAAATCATCCCTACTCCCAAAAATTTGTCCGGTGAATATAGGACATCATACGAAACTAGTTCATAAGAATGTTTGGGTGAAAAAGATGAATTGGGTGGAGAAACACGTAGCTACAAAAGACGAGTTTGACAACACAGGAAGAAAATCTGAAGATGGGCTCATGAACACAAAGGTGGCAGAACAAAAGAGCGAAACAGACGAAGAGGAGCAATGCAAGATTCTATCATCAACGGATGTCAATCAGAAAGGTGACATCATGGATGGTCCCAGCACGACTTCGTCGACCAAAGGTAATAATATTCCTTCTGTTACCTTACTTGATGTTTCTCTGTCAAAATCCGTTATGGTAGAAAGTTCTAGAGATGAGATTGAAAACACACCAAACATTTTCATGAAAGAGGTGAAAGTTTCCATTAAAATGGAACAAACGAGCCCGAGAGATAGTAAGGGCTATGATTTGCGGCCAAGGAATAGAAAAGAGGAAAATATGCACTCGACAGGGGGTTGATCCCACAGTCACATACCTAAAGCATCAGAGGGGTGCAAATCATTTTTTAACAAGGCACAACTACAAGCGTCTAGAGAAATCATGGAGGGAAAGCAAGCTACCATAGGACGCGCTCTTAGAGTGAAAAAAGGCCCTAACAGGGTTTCTTACTGCTCTTTTTGTCCTACAACATGAGGGGGGTAGGAGGGGACTCCAAATTAACAGCCCTCTGTAGGTTATTAGAACTAAAAAAATCTAAAATCTTAGCACTCCGGGAAACAATGACGGACGGTGAGAGAGAAAAAGAGGTAATGAGGACCACTCTTAAGGACTGGAGGATGGAAACCATTGATGCATATGGCCACTCAAGTGGTCTTCTAGCAACTTGGAGCCCAGAACTAATTTTTCATGCCAAATCCGAATACAAAGATGCACTTGGAACGGAGCTGGAAGACCCAGAAACTGGGTTACGTTTCTTCTTCCTCAATGTATACATCCCTTTTTATGATAGAAGGATTTATTGGGAAACCCTAAACAATGATGGAGCTTTAGATCAAGAAAACATGGTGCTGGCATGGGATTTGAATCTAACCCTGACTGTAGGAGAAGTATGGGGACAAAATGCAAGGTCGGATGCTCTAGACAACTTTTTCGGCTCCTTATTTGAACAATATAAGCTAATACACCTACAACTGATTTGATTGAAACCTACCTGGAAAAATAACAGAGGAGGAGAGCAGGCAATCTCAAAGAGATTGGACAATTTTTTTATCTCAGAAGGACTATGCCAAGATCATTTGTTGATAAAATATGCAGTGGAAAATGGGGGGTTATCGGATCACGAGCCTATTACACTTTCTATTGCTATCCTTGAGGAGAAACCTCCCCCTCCCTTTAAGTTTATTTAACCCAATGTGGCTAGAGAATGACGATTACAGGGAGATGGTTAAGAGAAATTGGAAACCCTTAGAAGTTCAGTCCTCATAATGTTGTATGTATCAAATGATGGAAAACTTATCAACTATTAAGAAACTCTCGAAAGAGTGGGGGAGAAACACAGAGAGTTTCAACAAGAGAAACTTAAAGATTCGGAGCAGAAAATTCAAAATCTGTACAACTCCAACACTATAGGGATCTTCTCTATGGAAGAGTTGCATTTGTTAAAAAATGAGGAAAAAAAGTGAAGTCAAATCCTAGCAAATGAAGAGAAATTGTGCAGACTAAAGAGCAGAGCACTATGGTTAGAGGCAGGGGATAACAATACAAAAATTTTCCATCGTCATGCTTCACACAGGAAAAACATCAACACAATCCTAGAAATCAAGGATGAAGATGGTGGAATGACACAAAACTTTAAAGACAAGGAAAATGCAGCAGAAAAGCATTTCCAGAAAAGATTTACAACCACTCCAGGGTGCCCTATTTATGAAATTTTATAATTACTTAATGTGTTCCCTCGTTTAATCACAGAGGATATGAAACAAGAGCTACTGGAGGAAGTGTCAAAAGAAGAGCTTAACAAAACTTTACACTTTTTCCAGAAAGGTAAAATCCCTGGACTAGATGGGTTTACCCTAGATTTCTTTCTTGGTTTTTATGAGATGCTCAAGAATGATATTCTGAAGGTAGTAAGAGAGTCACAAAGGACATGAAAGGTCTTAGGGGGGCAATGAATTCCACCTTTATCACTCTCATCCCCAAAAAACAGAGAGGAGAAACCTTTGAGGACTTCAGACCAATCTCTTGCTGCAATATGATTTACAAAATCATAACCAAAATAATAGCACAGAGACTGAAACCCATCATGAGTCAGTTCATGACAGAAGAACAGTTTGGTTTTTGTTCAATAGGAAGATCGATGATGTGGTGTCATTAGCACAGGATTCTTTGCACTCCATCAGAAAAGAAAATCGATCAACCTTTGCACTAAAGGTAGACCTTTACAAAGCTTGTGATAGAGTGAGTTAAACTTTCTTGCATCTGGTCTTAGTTCAGATAGGTATGCTAGTGGATATGGTGGAATGGATTATGGGATGCATTAAGTCGACCTCATTTGCGGTCTTGATCAATGGATCGCCCTCCAATTTGTTTCATCCAACTAAAGGCTTAAGGCAGGGATTCCCTCTTTCTCCTTTTATTTTTTTGTTAGTAGCAGAAGCACTCAGCAGATCTATTCACAACGCAAGGGAGGAAAAGATGATAAAGGGGGTAAGAATTTTCAATCAAGTTGAACTTACCCATGTTTTGTTTGTAGATGATGTGTTAATGTTTGGAGAAGGAACCTTTGGAAATCTGGAAAAACTGGTCAAAGTTCTAGATGATTATCTAAAAGCGATGGGGATGGAAATCAATATGGAGAAGTCGAAGTTATCTTATAACAATGTACAAGAAGACATTCTAACATAAGACAAGGAGTTAATTCCAGTCTTAGTAGCTCTATTATCAGAAGGGTTCAAATATCTAGGGTTTTAATTGAAACCAAATACTTACCCATTTCAGGATTAGACATAGCTTTACAAAAAAAATTGAAAGCAGAGTTTCTATGTGGAATAACAAGTTCCTCTCAAGGGGAGGGCATTTAGTCCTACTGAAAGCGGTATTGCAGAGCATCCCTATTTATTGGTCCTCTTAATCTTACATACCGAAAGGAATACTTACGAAAATAAGGAAAAATGCCTTTCCTTCTTATTGACCGCAAGTAAAAAAGCTGAAGGAATTCCACTAGTGAAATGGACCTCCATAGTCCTCCCTAAATCTAAAGGAGGGTAGGGAATCAAAAACCCTGGTTGAGAATCCTGAGTCATTGTGGGGAAAAACAATTAGAGTTAAATACTTCCATAACTCCTCAATAGAGGATTGGTTCAAACAACCGATTAAAACACACAAAGGCGGATTTATATGTTGGAAAGCCTTTGTCGTCGCATTTCCTTTGATAGGGAATTGGGTAGCATGGAAAATTGGAAATGGAATGAGAATCCAAATTGGATGATATCTATGGCAAGGATCAGGTGAAAACTTCAGATTATCAGAACACATTATCACACAGCTAATAGACAGAGAAGCTGGACTATTAGCAAATGCGAGCACTCAAACAAAGGAACAATTCGAAAATCAGCACAGGAACTGGGGCTCATGGAGAATGAATAAACAGAATGGAATAGATATATAAGACATCTTGGAAACAACTTCATTCAATTAAGAGAGGAGAGGGATAAATTAATTTGGACGTGGAACATGAATGATGGTAAATTCTCAACAAAACTGGAATATGAAGCAGCGGTTCAATTGGAACATCAACAAACAGAATGTTGGTGGTGTTCAAGAATATGGAAAATCTAGGCTCCCCTTAAAGCCATCTTAATGTTGTGGCAGGCTTTGAATAATAAAGTATTAACCTGGGAAGCACTACTCAAACGAGGCTTCATGGGGCTTGGAATTTTCTTGTTGTGCAGAGTTGAAGGAGAAGAGAACTCACGCATTTTTTTCAATTGCGTATATGTAGGAACGGTGTGGAAACAAGTCAGCTACAAGCTGGATCCTTCTTCTAATCCAGACGAGGATGAGTCTCTTGAGCACAATTTAAAAAATTGGTGGAGTAATGAAAGGGTATGTACCCACGAAGTGCTCCCAGCTCTTTTTGTTTTTACTATATGGGAAACAAGAAACAAAGTTGTGTTCTAAAACACTTGGACATCAACAGAAATAACGGTCAATTTCTTATTGCAGAAACTGATGGAACATCAAGCTCTGCCCAATCCAAAACCAACAAGAGTCCTCAAAGCCCCGCAAATAGATAAAAACAAGCCTTGGGGCTTCTTTGATGGGTATACTTAAGGGGAACCTCCTTTGGGAGGAGCTAGAGACATCTTATACCTCAATGTGACCACAGGATTTCAAATCAAATTTGCACCAGAGCAAGGTATAAACAACAAAGAGGAACTAGTATCCCTCTGGATAGTTCTTAGATTGGCTCTAGAAAAACATGTTCACATATACAGCTCTTTGGGGACTCTAAGATGACAACAGACTGGGAAAATGGTATCATTCAAATAAATGCTCCTCATCTACAACATATGATGAGAACAATAAGAGACCAAATGGCGAAAATCGAGTCAATTACTTTCCAGCATGTTTACAGAGAGTTGAACACTGAAGCTGACAAACTCTCAAAAATGGCTCTTGCTATCCCTCCAAGTTTATTGGAGGTGAAATAATTTGTAAATAATCAAGTGGTAAACCAGTATGTAAGCCTGTAAGATAACACTCATGTTGGACAAGATGATCCTTTTGATGATAAGAGAAGCCCACAAATCGAAAGAAAGTGTGTAACACACCCCAAAATAGCTAAAATATTTTATAGGTGGCAGCATATTTTTTTTTCTTTTAAACATGTACATTTAAATCAGACCAAATAATTACACTCTTTGTTTACTTAACTATAACCATTCTTTTACAATTAAGAATCACTCTAACACTAATCTACATAAGCAAATCTTATTGAAAATTGTTATGAGATACAATTGTCACATTAGTCGCAAGACTTATCCTTGAATGAGATAATGATTGCACAATAGCCCTGTCTTTTAATCATATTTAACACCCTTCATACCAAAGTACCATATTTTGTACTCGTTCTCTCTATACTATCTTTCGAGAGTTATCCCAACATCTTTCCACCATTATGACACTGCTTCTGCAGCCACCACTTGAAGTCATGCAAACTCAACATACATATTAGTATTATATATCAGCCTACAAATTAAACAGCATAAGTTTCATCAAACAAGCTATTACAGATACTCTTTTTAGCTCGGGTGACTAAAAGCGTGTCTACGACTTTCCTTCCAACCATAGGCTTTATGTGACGTATGTTTGTCCATCTAAAGCCTCCCCAATTTGGGCGACAAATACACTAGGTTCGAGATACCGTAGAATCTTTTGCAAATATTTTTCAATACAACCCTAATCAAATTATTTATATAAAAATATAACCATTTCCAACAATAATAAATCCTTGTACATAGTCATATCCAAATCTCATATATGAATTTGATAAATTGTAAAAACGCAGGCAATCAATTAAGCTCAAATATGAATTGCAACGCAGGCAATCAATCAAGCTCACCATCTCAAATCTGAATGGATCAATGTTAGACACAACCAAATATCCAAAGCTCATAATCTATATACACATATGTTCATGAATCACCAAATATTAATAATCTATACTTAAGTATATAATTAAGTCAATAATGTGCAGGAATAAATCATTTGCATATCGATACAGAGATTTATAAGCTAAATTCATATCCAAAATGTAAATAGCAGGTGGGGTTTCGTTCTAATAAAATGCAGGCATACCAAATTCTTGGATTTTATCACATTTATCGTAGGATTTCCAGAGTTTTGAATAAAACAATTAGCAGGCATTCCATATCTATGAAAACCAAAACATCGATCTACATTCATTTTGACATTCTGTATATTTAAATAAAACAATATCAACAAAAAGAAAATCGCGATTTACATTCATTTGGCATTCCCAGATCTTTAAATAAAAACAATATTAGCAATCCCAGATCTATAATAAACAAATCGCGATCTACATTCATTTGGCATTTCGCAACTCTAGATCTATGAAAACCAAATTGTCGATCTATATTCATTAGGGCATTCCATATCTTTAAATAAACCAATATCAGCAAAAACCAAATCTATGGTTATTCATTAGGGCATTCCATATCTTTGAATAAAAACAATATCAGCAATTCCATATCTATGAAAACCAAGTCGCGATCTACATTCGTTTGGCATTCCAGATATTTTGAAATAAAAATCAAAACGCAGAAAAGGAAATCGCTAGACCTCCAATACCAAAGATAGTCCCTTGCAGTGATTCCTTACGCTCTAAGTTAGAATTTCAAAGGATAACACAAAAACTTTGCCAGATCCAAAAGCATTGATAAATGCAGGAAGTTGAGATCCACAATGAAAAAACACAGGAAGTTCAAAAGCATAATATAATCAAATGTACCATGCAAAAACGCAGACTGTTTAGATACATCATACCTTCAGGTCCAAAATGCAAGAACACTGGCAGTTCAGATCCACAATGAAAAAACGCAGACAGGTCTTGAATAGAATTCAACAAAAGGTTCTCCGAGATCTCAATAACATCCAAGCAATAATATTTCCAGATCTAAATAAGCATTCGAATCCAAAAAGGAAGTAATAAAACACGGCAGTTCAGATCAAGAATCCCGTGCACATCCTGAGTCAGATAATGTTCTGCAGTTAAAAATGCAAACATGAGGTGGAAGCACTTGCTTTATATTTTAAATCATAGACTTGGAAGAGTGGCGCTCTCGCTCCAAACTTTCAAGTCGTTTTCTTGAGGAAATCGAAACCTCTCCTCTAGCCATCCTTTCCTTTTCCAAAAAAATCATCCCCCTCCAGAAGAAATCGTTACTCACTAAATAGAAAATCCTTTTTCTTCTCTACTGAGAGAAATGGCTAAAGTAAACTCCCACGTTTCTCCAAAAAAGGTGACACTTTTCCTTCTTTCTAGGGAAGGCCAAAACGGGTAGCGTAGAGGTTCAAAACGTTTTTAATGTCTCTCTTTTCACATACAAAAGTATATAAGTAGTATAATCTTTAACACAAACTACACACTCTGTTTTTTCCTCACCAACCATTTCTACTTTTAAATAAATAACAACTCCTCAATATATTTATCTTTTAACTAAATATAATTATGATATTGTTATTATATGCATAAACAATATCTTAGTAATTGGAAGTTCATTTTCAAGGAATTTTTTCTAAGAGATTTTCTTTTATATTTTATAATAATGATTACACATAGTTATTTAATAAAAGTTAATTCATATGATATGAGTTTTCACAAAAAATTATATATATTTTTTGTGGTTCTAAACTAGTTATTTTCAAAACACTATAGTGTTATTTTATATCAATATAAATTCTTTGTACTATTAATGAATCAACATGCCATTGTAATAGTAAAAAATGTAGTAATATATATAGTATTTTCAATAATAATCTAACAGCATTATCTAACTACATTATAGACTTGTAATAATATAAATTGGTCATCAATGTTCGTTAGATATTTTTTTTTACATCCGTTCGTCGAAAAATACTAGTCCATCCATCACTCTATTTAAGAGTTACTTTAACTGAGGAGGACCCTTAAGTTCTTTTATACCATCAAAAGAACCCCAACAATTTGATCTTCCATCGATGTTGGTCACTAATATGACTTATATCATCGCTAATTAGCTATACGCTCAAACCCTCCCCCTAGTTAAATTCGTCCCCAATGATCATTTTAGTTGTGCACGCTTTCAACACAGAGTCTTCACTGAGGGACCAATATGATAACACATCCGTTCATATTGGGGGGGTTAAAAATAAAAAAAATCTAAGCCAATATATTGGTGCTATATTAAGGGTAAAAGGGTTTATCTTTTTTATTATATAAATACCCATTATCTTGGGGCATTTTTTATTGCAAAAGTTTTCCTGTGCCCTTGGCATATGCCTGCATGAGTGCTGTGTGATGCCTGTGCGATGTTGCATAGAGTTTTCCACCATTTTTTTGGTTTTGGTGGGTTTGTGGTGGGCATGATGCCTGTGTGATTCCTGCATAGCATTTTCCACCATTTTTCTGGTTTTGGTGGGTTTGTGGTGGGCGTGATGCATGTGTGATGCCTACATAGCATTTTCCACCATTTTTCTTGTTTCGTTGGGTTTGCAGTGGGCTTGCAACATGTTTGCAGTGTTGGAGGAGGGCACGCATAGTAGTGTTGGAAGAGGGCATGCTTAGGAATTCTTTGGTGCAACGTTGGAGGTGTGCTCATTGTAGGTGCGTTGGAGGTAAAAAAATTCCAGTACTTTTTCCATATGCTTGCGTGATGCCTGCATAGCGTTTTTCCACCATTTTTCTGGTTTTGGTCATGGTTTCGACGGGTTTGTAGTGGGTTTGCAGCACGTTTGCAATTTTGGAGGTAAGGGATATTGTGTTTTTATTTCATTTACTTCACCAGAAATGACAGAATGACAATAGGAATACCCAGAGGCAATTTCCTTCACCTGGAATCCCCAATATCATGGGGCTAATTGTCATATACAAAGGCAATTTGTGGATCTTACAAACCTAGCCTATTGTCTTGACTATTGTGTGTGGAAATATGACTATTGAGTACTTAACAATTCCTCTTTCATACTGGCCTTTTTTTAGTCCAAATAGAGTTAAGCCAAATACTTTTATTGACTAGAAAGTGACTAGAAAATCACTTGATTAAATTGTCAATGATTCCAACTGAGATTGTCATAATCCCGTCTCTATTAACTAATTTTGCATGCAATATTTGAGCTTTTACAGGAGATCCTTGTGTTTTGTACTGTGAAGGGCCATCTACGACCAATATGTCTCCTTTAAAAATAGTTTTGGGTGTCGGTGTGAATAGTTCTATAACAGTTGTAGGTTATGGTGCTGTTTTTTTTAATATGCCATTGACATTCATCAAAGGAAGTGACTAGTAATCATTAAGATAGGTTTTTCAATTCATGGTAGCTTGCATGATCCATATTTATGTGAGTAGTAATCATTAACATAGGATTTGGCAATTCACAAACGATATTTATCAGCCTTTGGTGGCAAACACGGTTTACTTCCTCTGATTTGTGTCCTTTTCTTTCGATGATCTACTCCAGATAATACTTCAAGATAATTTCTTCCTCCCTGCAAACATTTGTCTTTATTTGATTATATTATCTCTCTGGTAGAGTTGATAACCCTGCATTATGTTTCTTCAAGAGATTTATTTTCTTCTTCAAAATGGAATTCGGATGCAAAGAAGTGTTTGGAACTACACTAACTTCATTGTCTTTAGTCACAAATGTAGAAATCACATGATATTTGAAATTAGGAACATAATTATGATTATGTTCCTAATGTCAAATATCATGTGCTTTCTACCTTTGTGACTAAAGACAATGAAATCCTTCAAGCTGGACAACACTTTGAAGCTTAGAAGATCCTTTCAAACCTAGAAGTTACACAATAATACCCAGTTCGTTTGTATGAACCTCATCTAAAGCCATTAATATGGAGCTCAAAATGAATCAAACCCAAAAGTATTGTGAAGCCCAAAATCCGCTCAAATGCTCGAAATCACTTAAAACCAACGAACCTCACTCAAAGTTCAAATTCCTGCAGAGGCATACTCATTCAAAGCCCTCAACTCAAAGCTTTGAGGGAGTCATAATCAAATAGCATGTGGTCTGAAGCTAAAAAAACACACATGCCCAATAATGTCATGTGGTGGATTTAACTATTGATGTTATCTTTAGAATAGGGAGGGGAGCAAGCACTTAACATCTAAAGCCATGAATTTAAATATTTTAGTTTTGAACCACTTTGAGCTTTATATAAGAGCTTTGGGTGTTAAGCAATTCAATAACTAAAGTCCTCAATGTGAAATTGCTTACACTAAGCTTCTTAGTCGATCATGCAAAAGGTTTGTTGTCCAGGATCAAAGAGGGAGATGATCACTTCAACACTTGGAACTGTTAAATTTTCTTATTCATGATAGCAGATCTTCACTAAGTTTTTAACCTATAGCTGAAACTGAAAATGTTAAGAAATGACAGTAAAAAAATTCAGATTTTTTAAGACAAAAAGCATAGAAGTATAGATTAGGAGTGTAGACACCACAGACAAGAATTTCAGATCAATCTGGCATGTGATGGAGTGAAGTTCTGAGAAACACTAAATCTGCAATCAAAAAACAACAAGCTAGAAATCTGTGGCAGCAATCACATAACTTTTCATTAACACTAAAAGAATGATTGCAATGATTGCTTGTTTGATAATGCACCCTACATCTCTTTTGATAGAATAAGAGAGGGTCTGTGTTTCATACAAAAATGTCAATAAGGGATATTGTGTTTTTATTTCATTTCCTTCACCTTGAATGACAATAGCAATATCTAGAGGCAATTTCCTTCACCTGGAATACCCAATATCATGGGGCTAATTGTCATATCCAGAGGCAATTTACGAATCTTACAAACCTAGTCTATTGTCTTGACTATTGAATGTGGAAATATGAATATTGAGTACTTAACAATTCCTATGTCATACTAGCCTTTGCTTTAGTCCAAATAGAGTAAGCCAAAGACTTTTACTGACTAGAAAGTGGCTAGAAAATCACTTGATCAAATTGTCACTGATTCCAACTGTGATTGTCATAATCCCGTCTCTATCAACCAATTCTGCATGCAATATTTGAGATTTTATAGGAGAGCCTTGTGTTTTGTACTGTGCAGGGCCATCTACAACCAATATGCCTCCTTTAAAAATAGTTTTGGGTGTCGTTGTGAATAGTTCTATAATAGTTGCAGGTTCCAGCATCATTTTTTAATCTACCATCGACATTCATCAAAGGAAGTGAGTAGTAATCATTAACATAGGTTTTGAAATTCATAGGATCTTGCATGATCCATATTTATGTGAGTAGTAATCATTAACATAGGTTTTTGCAATTCACAAACAATATTTATCAGCCTTTGGTGGCAAACACAATTTCCTCCCTTTGATCTGTGTCATTTTCTTTCGATGATCTACTCCATATAATACTTCAAGAACATTTTCTTCTTCCTTGCAAATATTTATCTTTATTTGATTATCTTATCTCTCTGGTAGAGTTGATAACCCTACATTATGTTTCCTCAAGAGCTTTATTTTCTTCTTCAGAATGGAATTCTGGTGCAAAGAAGTGTTTGGAACTACCCTAACTTCATTGTCTTTAGTAAGAAATGTAGAAAGCACGTGATATTTGACATTATGAACATAATTTTCTTGAATATTTTCAAAATATTTTTCACCCTTCAAATTTTCTTTACAGTTCGAAACATGAATGCTCTCTTCAGTGTTCCACGTTTAAAAGATTCAAAATTGTTGACAATGTTATCTGTCACTATTTTTCTACCACTTTTCTACGATCTGGGAACTCACTTTCAGGCACTAATCGAGAACCTCTAATTTCTTTTTCCATGCTTTTCCTTTTCTGACCAAACTGCTTTTCACTCATGGCCTGCTCTGAAATAATGCCTGTATCTGGTGATTGTATCCTGACTTCTTCAAGCCAACAAGAAAAATTCAAAATATTGTCTCCATCATTATGAATATTGCTTTCACTCTCTAATGACCTTTTAAATCTCTCTTTGTTGTCTTCAAGTCTGGCTCAGTTATTAAAGATACTACACCAGAAACATCAAACCTCAAATGGTTCTCAAAATGGCTTGTAGGCTCTCCACCAACAACATCGGGCCTCAAATGGTCCTCAAAATGGCTTGTAGGATTCTTTATCTTTAGTATGGACCTCATATTGTCGGATTTAGATGTCAATAATGAACTGTGCTTTTTAATCCCAACCTGAACTAAATTGAGCATATCAGGGATGTAGCAGGCTTTTTCATATTCTCACCTACCCCGTGTGTCTTTAGCCAGTTTTCCTTCCTATGTACTTTCCTCTTAATATCATGTTTCTTGGCAAAAGTTGTCTCATAATGTATTTTATTAGATGTATATTTTTGCATTTTCAACATTTCCTCTGACTCATCAGTTGTTTCTTGGATTTTGTCATTTTTTGTAAACTGTACTTTCTCTACAGAATCCTTTAAGCTTTCATCAATACCAGATCTGGATTTCCTTGATGGTTGGTGGACAATGGACATTCTTAGGGGTGTCCTTGAAGGGTTTTCTACACCCTTGGGGAAAAGGGGTATGTTCTCCACATCCCCAGGAAATGCCTTGCTAAAACAAGGTATGCCTTAGGGGTGTCTAGGTCCCCCCAAGACCAACAGCCCTACAAAGGCACCAAAAAGGGCCAGTTTTAGTGGTTGGAAAAGCACAAGCCCATTTTGGGTTAACTTATCCAATAACATAAATTAAAGAACCCTAACCTACCAATTTGTTTGAAAACACCTCCCCAACCATTTTCATTCATTCGTTCTTCTCTCTGCTCAATGAGATGTCAATGTTAGAAGGTGAAACATTGTTGTTTGGAGGTGACATGGTGTTGTTTAGTGGCCATCCCCCCATTTTCATTCATTCTTACATCTTCTAGACCTGAGACAATGCTATTTGGATTTGAGACTATTGTTTGGAGGCATAAAGTGTGATGTTTGGAGAAAAAAAGTGTGTTGTTTTGTTTTACATCTTTTGGATTCAGAGAGAGTGATGTTTGTAGCTACTTTGCTGCATTGGAGACTACTGTTTGGTTGCATCTTGTTGGGTTGGAGATACAAGTGCCTTGTAACTCAAGAAAAACATTCGTATTTAGTGTGGGGTTCAAATTTATGTTTCTGTTTCATCATCCATGTTTAGTTTTGAAAATCCTAAGAAGATATTTTTGGGCATTGTGAATATTTTTGGTTTTTTTTAGAATTTTCAATTTTGGATATTTCTTTTTGGTTGCATCTTGTTGGGTTGGAGATTCAAGTGAATTTTTAGTAAAAAATGGCATTGGTCTTTGATTTAGGAATTTAATGTATGTTTCCTTTTTATCATTCATGTTTAATATTTAAAGCTTCTATGAATATTTTTGGGGAGTTGTGAATATATTTGTGAAGCTTCTAGGCTTGTTCCTCTACATTTATACTAAAGCCATGGTTCACCTAATTAAAGTAGCACCAAAAAATACTGTTGGTGTCTTCTGGATTCATAGCACATTGTGCATCAATAAGCATCATAGAAAAAATGTAAACTTGGTATTAGACAGAGCTAATATGTTACAAAATCTGCAAAATGGACCATAGTTGTTTCAAAAGAAACATTTCTGGCAGGTTTTAGAGAAGTAATTGAATTCATAATTTAGATCTTCAATTTGAGGGAATTTACACATACATTAATAAATATTTGAACCGTAACTCTGCACTAATAAAGAACATTGAAAATAGTTCTAAAATTATTTAACATCATTTCTGAAATCAACTTAACATCAACTAACATCTTTCTGAAATCATTTATTTAACATCAACTTGATTTACAGCAAGCAATCGTTCATAGTTGATGTAGCAACCTAAGTCTCTCTGAAATTACATCTATCTTTACAACTTAGTTGCTCTTAGGTAATCCCTCCATGTGTTGGATTAAACCCAAAGTGAGGGAAGTAGTTTCTTTGGTGACAATGATAAATCTTCTCAGGAATCAGGAATATGGATGGTGTCAAAATATCAGGAATATCGAATCATCCTTTATTTCTCTTGATTTTGCTCATGTCTATAGAGAATACAATAAGAAGGCAGATGGCTTATCCAAGGAGGCACTCTCTATGGCCTTTGGCCTCTTACAGTTCACTGAAATATGTGAAGGTGAAATAGTGGGGAATGGATCGATGCAGCTCTTTTAATTTGATCTTGACCTAATCTCTTTGACATCTTTGATGTTTATTTTTTCAAGAGTATGACAGAATTTAGATTTTTCACATCCTTTGGATGTTTGAGGAAGACATTGATCTCCTCTTGTATCAGTTTCTTGGCAGGCCCATAAGTGCCTCCCTGGATAAGCCATGACTAAGATCTTCTTGTATTCCCTTGGAGACATCTTTTGAAGTCAGGATGAACTAGGATGTATTCCTTGGTTTTTTGATCTTGGTGGTGAAGTTGGTGAAATTCGGGGCTTTCCAAATGCTACCTTTGTTTAGCATTGTGTGAACGTTGAGAGAACTGTTATTTTTTTTAATATCATTATTAAGCTATTGGTCAAATTGCCAGTGGGAAGTAGACGTATGCCTATGGAAGGAAAAAAGACAGAATACACATTCTGCATAGGACAGAGTATCATTTCATAATTGGATTTCATTTTTGAAGAATGGAGGATAGCTAAAAACGCTGTGATAGATTTAATAGTAGCGTAAATTGAGGAAAAAATTTCCTATAAACCCAATTAATTGCATTGAAGAATACTGCGTTGGAACCTGGTAACTCATCTGGGTTTTATGTGGGAGAAGAGCAGGTCCATTCCTGTGTAAGGTTTCAGTGTTATTTAATTTTGGCAAATCTGTATTTTGGGTGAAAACAGAGCGTTGCCAGATTCAGGCTTCAGTGAAAGGTTTTCTTTACTTGTTTGAATTTTTATGTGTGGTCTTCAAGCCCTCTACTCCCATCAGGTCACCTATTTTCTCATTTATTAGTCCCTGTTTAGAGGGTTACTTATTATTACATATATTTTCATAGCTTTTAATTTAGGTAATTTAGAAGAAGAGTAACTATGAAATTGTATTCTTACTAGATGTCTTTATATAAAGTTTGATAATTTATTTTTCGCATATTATAACCTTAAAAAAAACATTTTATGCATCCTATTATATGCCCCTTGCTTACAACCTTAAAGGTGACCAATACAATGTTGACAGAGAATATTTCATAGCATATCTTCTACATAGCTAAATTATTTAATAGAAGAAGACTAATTCCAGAACTATATTTAATACTAATTGTCATTATATGAAGTTTGGTAATTCATTTCGATGCAATGCTGATCTCTAACAACTAAGTAATCTTCACCATTTGGATGCAAAATTGATCTCAAAGATCTAGGGAGTGAATTTAAGAGTTGTTGCATTTATGTAGGAAGTTTCCAAAATGGCTTACTTGAGCTTCATGAGTGACTATTGAACAAATTTATCTCTCCTTGGACCATTCTTCATTTATTACGTGAGTTCACGTATTACTAAGTTTTTTCTCTGACCCCAAGGCTAAACACCATGTTGAATAGAACTTAGGCTTGCAGGTTGGGAATATTATTCAACTAGGTTTTTA
>LPNX010135098.1:1293644-1332118 GCA_001517045.1 Pseudotsuga menziesii | reverse complement strand
GGGGGGGGGGCTAGTTGAATAAGCCACTAACAATACATTTTGTTTCAAGGTGTTTCATCCCAATGGTAAGATTTCTTCATCCTTTTTAGAGATTTGAATTGAAAGTGCATACCTTGCTTCCTAGCTCTTTGTACTAATATGCATGTGTAAATTTGAATTACTTTTTTTTAATTTATTTATGGATGCACTCACCTCATTTTGTAGCCATATTATATCCAAACTTTTGAAAAAATTGTTATAATTATATTCATTTCTTAACCAACTAAAAGGTACGCATGGATGGAAATGCAGATGGATCCAAGTGATGTTGTGGACTTTGGAATTTTTATTGGTGAAGAGAATTGTGCCCTTGGCACAGTCTAGTGTCAAAAAGGTTGTGCATATGCTGATATCTGTTGTGAAATTGTGAATGATGAAATCATTGAATGTCCTTTTGATTTTATTATTGGCTCAACAAGATTTTCTTTAAATGCAAAGCAAGAGCAAAAAGGAAACCTACAACAACAAATGTAGGAATTAAGAGGAAAGTATGCACGATGGTTGCTGAAACATTGGAATCACATGTAATGGAAGGAACACCAATCTCTGAAAAAATTGAAGGGAATGTGGAGGAACCTATGCATAAACAACCAAGGGTTGGTAATGTGCCCGAGTCAATGGAACAAGTTGTGGTTGATCCTAATGTATTGGCATCTTGGGAACATAAAGTGAATAATTTAATGGAAGAGTTTGTTAAGGAGAATCTAACACTAAAGGTATATTCAGAAAATGGAAAACCTAATATAAAGATCCGTTGTGAAATTCGTGGCATTGATTATGGAACGGGGAAAGTATCCTTGGAAGCGTGAACAATTCGTAACTTCAAAAATAATCATATGAAAACAGGGTTCCATCAACGTCACATTTCAATGTTGGGAATTAACGAAATTCCTTTAGGTAACAAAGAAAAGCAGACAACAGTGGCTAGAGATCAACTTGAGATTAATCAAGCAATCAAACTTCTACATGATTTCAACCAAACTCAAGAGCCTAATTTGTTCAAGGTGGTGGAAGAAACACTTGCAAACTATGACGACAAGAAAAAAGTAAAAGTGGAATGTACACGATGCAATAGATGGTTCTCTTTGGTGTCGGCAAGTGGTAATCATGCCAGTTCTCTAAATGAACACATGAAATCAAAGAAGCACACTACTAATACTATGGTTTAGGATTCACATGATACAGTTGTGTTGAGGAGTGGAATAGTTGGGAGACCAAAGAATCCTACCAATGAAAAGTCCCAACAAAGTTTGACTAAGTTCTTGATCCCATCACTACCATCACCGTTACATGGGGCTTCTACAAGTCCACATGCTTCTACTTCAGGTGTGTTAATTACCCAAGTTTTAATTTAATTTGAATTTGAAGATGCACATTACTTTATTTGTTATTACTTGTTAGGACAAATGCCTCCCCCAATATTATTATGCACAACACTTGTTAGATCATTAACCAATGTGTTTTTTCATCTTGTTCTAGGACAAATACCTCTCCCAATATTATTATGTTGGGGGTATTGGGATCCCTATCTTGAGAGAAGAGGGGAGAGATTGGACACAAAGGTTCTAATGGATTACCAACGTGGTGGGAAAATGTGGTCCGTAGAGAAACATACCAGGAGAACACTAAATTATCATGGTATTGAATGTCGTATTAATGGTACATACAAACATATTCATTGCAAGAGGGTTTCTGAAACAAGAATACCTTTTGATTCATGACATGCAATTTTTGTAAGATGATACCTAATTGCGATGAATTTCGAATGCGTTTATATCATGAATCAAGGAGCAACTTGAAAAGACATGGGAGAGATACAAGGAAATGGAGAAGGTTGGACCATTTGACTCAAACTGAACTCAAAATTGTTGCAAGAGATGCAAATGCTACACACAGGTTAACAATGCGAGCTCTTTGGTGGGAGAGGACAAAGGTTTCTACATTGTCTATTAGAACAAGGTCTCTAAGGGAAAAGTTGTTCGAATCTACAGGAAGGAAGGATGTGTTCAGGTTTTACAAGGATGTATGTGAGGCTCATAAGCAAGGAAAATTACAAGGTAAAGATGCAATTTGGGAATTTGTTCAAGATATATTTCACAACCTAGTTCGTACAAATCTGGGTAGAAGGTATAGTGCATCCACTCAATCCATTTATGATATGATTAAGTTATGGGGAGGTCCTAGATTACATAGCTTTATTAGCTTGAATCTAGATGGCCCTTCGATATCTACGACTTCAAGGCAAGTTAGAAAATCATTGGCATATATCCCAGGGGATCAAGAGTACATTTTTGAGACAATCAGAAAATTTTATGCTTCCTATAAATCCAAACATGGTATAGAGGGCCCAATTCCTGTATGCCTTGTTGAAGATGAAACTGTTGTGAAAAAATATGTACGGTGGGTAGCAAAAAGTGATGCATTGGTGGGATTTTGTGCTAAGAAAGAAGAACATAAGTGCCAATCACATTTCTTGGTGACAGTTGGTGAGGTCAATGCAGGCTATGAGATTATTATAGATGCCTTCAAGAATTGTGTGATTGGTCATTATGCATGTGTTATTATTGTAAACCCTTTACATGAGAAGCTTCCTCATTTGGTTGTGGTTGTTCATCCAACGTGAAACAGGTTTGATGCAAATTTTGTCCATCGACAATGGGAAAAAGCACAAGACCTATGGAAGAAACATGTGGAATATTTTTCAGGACCTATTATTGGTCATTCCTCAGATGGGGATAGTAGGAGAAGAATGCTTATGCTGGAGGATTATTACTCAACAACGGGCATGAGATATCAAATTCCTTGGGAAGGGTGGAGGCTAACTAGGTTGTATGATGGCTTTAAAGTAATAGGACTTCATGACCAGGATTACATCCACAATCGCAAAAATCTAATGAATCCCTTGTTTAGTGGTCGATGAGAACTGATTGTTAGAGAAGAGTTGATTAATTTTAACCATGTAAGAATGGTTTATAAAATTTTTAAAGTGGATGACCACAAGCTTAAAATTGAGGATATAGAGAGGATTGATCGCCAAAAATGGGGTTCAGCACAACGCATTGCTTCAAGGCATGTCTAGAGGTGCTTGAAGGAAATGAGAAGTACAGGTGGCAGGACAGAGAGGACATTGGGTAGAGAGACCTATCTAGCAATCGTTGCTGACTATATTGATAATTTTTTGTCTCCAAGTTTAAATCTTTGGGAAAGAGTGAAATTCTTCAATATTTCATCATTTCTTCACCTTATGGCTATGTTGGGTCAGATAACAGGCAAATACTAATGTCAACATTAATTTCATTAGCAGAGAGGCATATTAAGATGTGACAATTTCTTGCCACTTTGCGGTTTTTTTGATGAGATTATTTTGTGATCAATGCTCTAACTTACCATGTGCATTGCACCTAACTAGGTCAGATGTATGTGAGAACTTCTTTAGCAAAGTCAGTGGCATGGTTGGAGTAGAGAAGGCATATGATTTTTCTAACTTACTTCATGTAATTGGAACCCTTAATAGAGTTGCTGAAGAAGAATCGAATCCCCAAGGGCTTTGTTTCAATAAATTTCATAAGAAACAAATGAGTATCTCGAATAAATTGCATCAACAAACAGTAGAGGAAGGTGATGTTGTGTCACAATATGATTCAATTTCCACAGATAATAAAATTATAGAAGCTCTCAAGATAGGATTGGAGGATGCACAAGGAATTTTACAAGGTCTTGGCATGCAACCAAAAAGACACACATAATATTCTTGGTGGTTTAAACCATGGATAGAGGATCACAGTGTTCCAACATTTGAAGATGTGAATGAAGTAGTTGATAATTCTCCATCGGGTCATTCCACATCCATATTCCAATCTTCGTCTTTTATGGAACTCAATGATATTGAATTGCAAACGATGGAAAGTGAGTGGAGGCACAAGTTGGATGGAATTTTAGATTCTGTTGATGAAAATGTAAACATAACTACCAAACCAGTGGTGGAGCTCGATGGAAAGGACATGTAAAAATCTTGTTTGGTTAGTCAATTGAATGGAAACCCAGCATTATCGAAAGATAGATTGACTAAAGTGAGGAATGAAGTATACTTCAAGCGAGATGAAAGGGCCCCCAAAAAGGGTGTTGCAATTGATTTTGGAATTGGATCGGATTGCACGGTGTTGTTTGAGAGTGAGTCTATAGCTGTAGCTGAACGTACTACAAGAAAAGGTGTATCTAAAAGTACAAAGCACGACGTTTCTTCTGGGACTTGGTACATTGGAAGAGTTCAAAGAATAAGAAAGAAGGATGGTAATATGATATTTGATTACCATAATGACATTGATCTTTTGGATAGGCCTAAAGGTGTTGCGCTTCAATGTTGTTGGTACAATAGAATAAAGGGGCAACACATGTACAAGTATGATTCGACGGATGATCTATTCATACAACTTGAATCTGTTATAGCAATAGCAAACCTATCATACAATATAAAGAAAGACACATACAAGTTAGAAGAAAGCAACCACAATTTTTTTGTGAATTTCATTAAAACTTTAAATAGGGTGAATTTTTCAAACCATTCTAATTTATCTTATATTTTGTACTACTATCTTATAGCTTATTTATAAAGTAGTATTCTTTGTAATATTGTTGATTCGTTTGTATAAATTTCATACTCATTTTAATTTCTCTTATCTTCGGGTGCGGTGAATGGTTCAGATGCCGAACGGTTGGGATAACTCTATGTGAAGTTATCGATTGTCAAATATTTCTTTATGCATTCTTGAAGCATGATTCTTGAGGATTACTGAACTGTTGGCTAGTTCAACAATTATGTTTAATATTACTCTTAAAAGGATGAAACAAGTTTTTGTTTGTCAAATTTTGGTTCCCATACCCATGTTAGAGTTTTCATATACTATATTTTTCTACTTCAATACTTAAATGGAATATTACTTAATGTGTGTTTCTTGAAATGTGTTTTCTAAATGTTTTCTTAAATGGAATATCATGTTCTTTAATTTCGTCATGTTTGTGTGGAGTGCATATTAACTCATTAGGAAATTGTGATAGTTGTTGATTTGAAAGATGGCCAGGGTGTGAAAATATCTTGTTATAAAACTCATTGTTGTGCACCTGTTGTGGTATGGAGTGGTTCTACTTTCTCTAACTAATGAATCTTATAGCATGATGAAAAAATATATATAAAACAGTGTACCTTGAGAGAGAGAAAATATTATTGGTCTTGTTGGTCCTATAAAGGAGTTGCATGTCCACCTTATATGGTTCACCTTGACCTTTTGGGTTTGTGGTTTGTTTTGTTGTGGCCCCCTTGGTTGACTCATGATCCTTTATCTTACTTGGTCCATAGGTGATGTTTATTAATGTTTTCATACCTTATCTTAAGGAATATCTAGATTATAAATTAAATTTTTCATTTAACATGAGAGATGGATCCAGTTCATGGTCTGCTGCTCAGCGTGACTGAGCTCTCTCCCTCTGCGTGATCTTTGCATGATCTTTGTTGCTGCTCCATGTGATATCTTGTTGCACCACCCCCGTGACTGGGATTTCCTTGTTACACCTTCCACGTGGTCACTTTGCACCAGCGTGACCGTGATTCTATTGGATTGTGGGTCCTCCCCCGACATGATCGTGGCATGTTTCTTGGGTGGACTGTGGGTTCTTCCACAGTGTAACTGTGAGTCTGTTTCTTGGTGGAATATGGGTCCTTCACTGGCATGGCCGTGATTTGTTTCTTTATACTTTCTTGTTCGACTGTGGGTCCTTCAACACAGCCGAAAATCCTGTGCCTTGGTGATACCTTGGGAGGTCCTTCTCCAACATGACCGTGATATGTTTTATTGGGTGGAATGTGGATCGTTCACCAGCGTGACCATGGTATGTTTCTTGGTGGAGTTTGGATGCTTCACCAGCATGAATGTGATCTATTTTATTGAGTGGACTATGGGTCCTTCCCCAATGTGACCGTGATCTATTTTCTTGGTGGACTGTGTGTCCTTCTCCAGCATGACCATGAACTATTTTCTCAGGTGGACTATGGGTCCTTCCCTAGCATGACCATGAGGTGACCATGAACTTGTTTTCTTGTGTGGACTGTGGGGTCTTCCCCAACGTGACAGTGAGATTCACTTTATGGGTGGACTGTGTTTTTTCAAGCATGACTGTGCAAAGTATTCCTGTGTGTCTCTGCAGCATGTGAGTACATCCTTACCCAGCATGATTGTGTCTCCTTTGTCAGCATGACTGTAGTGGGTATGAATGTGCTTGTTAACTAAGAATTATGGTTTAGTATGTTGTCAGTATGCTAATGCTTTAACTCTCTCTGGATCTCTCTCAAGGTACAAAAATTGTTTGTTTGGATTGACTTGTCCCTTCGGTGACAAGATCAAATCTAAAAAATCTAAGTATATGGTTGATTCAAATATTGGTTATGATTATTTACTATTGATATCTACTGTACATTATTTTATCATGTTGTTATTGTACATGGCATTTGATGATTCTCGAGGACCAACTTTAATGCAGTGAATAATGGAGCATTAAGTTGAAAGAGATGAAAATTATGTTTGTTTATTAGAGTTCAAATTTTATTATAGCAGTATTGTTTTGAATCTGATTTTATATGTTCATGCATTAATCTCACCAGGTATTCTATGTTTTCCAAATTTTTATACTTCTTGACCCTTTAACAACAGAATCTAGAGTATTACCTTCCTCTTGTTTTATTTTTGATACAATTGTAATGTATAATTTCATAAAATAATGTACAAGAGTGAGACAAGACACATACGAGATAAGTTTAAAGCATAACTTTCATCTCATTCAACATTAACACTACCGAAATTCCACATTCGGGAGTGTTTAAGTTGAACAAGATGAAAATTATGCATTCAAACTTGTGTGGAATGTACATTATTTTATCTTGTTGTTACTATACATGGGATTTGATGATTCTCGAGGACCAACTTTAACGCAGTGACTAATGGAGCGTTAAATTGAAATAGATGAAAATTATGTTTGTTTATTTTAGTTCAAATTTTATTATAGCAATATTGTTCTTAATATGATTTTATATGTTCATGCATTAAAGTTTACTACTTAAAATAAAAAACTCCTCTAACCCTTAAACTTCAACATCAAGTAATTTGGATACATGTACATGGCATATTCCATGCTTGGTTTTTATGGTTTTTGTTATTTGGCTTTCTTGTTTATCCTTGTTTGGTTTTATTGAAAAGTATAGGAAGCTTACTTTATAATTTTCTCTTTTCCTTTAATGACACATATAATTCTCATGTCCCTGATCTAATAATTAGTGTTATTTTTCCTTTTATGTCAGATATTACATGTTTACCATATGGAACTTATGTAGGTTTTGAGCTGTAGTTACCAGAACACAAATAGGATATGGATGAGAATACGTATTCAAGTTCTTAGATTTCTTTTTGGATATGATATATGTGGATATGGCCTGAAGGTGGAGTTATTAGTAAGGCAGAAAGTCGGTGGTTGCATATGCACGTTATTCAATATATTGTCTCAGCTTGCAGGGAGACTTTCAAGGGCTCTGTTCACTATGCGTGGACATATGTTCCACAATATCTGAGGTATGTGATCTATGTACTCTGTTGAATAAAGAAATGAATTAAAGTTTAGGCTTGGACTATTGAGGATCCATTTTTTTAAGAATGTCACTATAATACTATTTCATGTGGATGGTCACACAACTAATATAAGACTTACACTTGTCTAAGCTTGTTTGCTTTTTCTAAATGCAACTCTGTAGATAGTGACACGCCATCCAATTTCATTGTTGCAGTACCGTTTATCTTCACCTTAAATTTTAATGAACCTGTCACCTTTTCTGATAAAGGTTCAACGCCATATTTTATAGGGGAAACTTGCTCATGCTTACGAACAGACAACTACTTAGCTAATTTCCCTTGGTTAAACTTCTATGAGCCAGACTGCCCATGATCTTTCTTAAGGCCTCTGCTATTTTTCTTTGTTGGGGTCGTGCAAGATTTATTCACCCCGATTCCCTTTGACTTGTATTCATATTGCTCAGCCTCACCCTTTTGTGCAACATAATCCTTGATAGTAGGTGTGCTGATTGAATTAACTTTCCTTGAATCTAAATTTGAAACATCTTGCTTCTTTGGAGAAGGAAGCACTAGTGTAGTCACACTCTGTAGCTTGTGTTCTTCCATTTTTGGATCAGCCAATGATTCAATAGAAATTTTAGCATGTCCACTCCTCTCATCCTTGTCTCCAATCTTCCATTTATCCATATGCTTAGAGGACATTGAATCTTCAAACCATGGATCCATATGCTTCTACTCTACCCATTCAGCAGGTTCTGAAGAAAACCTTATAAAGGATTGATATGAATCTGAAGACACCACAGGTTTCTTACTACCTCCTGTTTTGGTTGCTTATTTTTGGATCAATGTGTCTACTTTGACACATTCATCAATTCCCTTAATTGACTTCTTGTCATTATCAAAGCATTTAGTATAATATTTTTCATCTACAGAAATCTTGTATGCATCATCCTGTCCAGTCACTCCAGTTGCCACTGGCTCCACTAAAGTAGTTGCAGTCTCTACAACACATGCAAACATAGCTTCCTGAACATATCACCCTTCAAATTTTCTTTACAATTTGGAACCTGAATGCTCTCTTTAGTGTTTCCATTTTTAAAAGATTCAAAATTGCTGACAATGTTATCTGTCACTGATTTTCTACGATCTAGGAACTCACTTTCAGGCACTAATCAAGGTCCTTTAATTTTTATTTTCATGATTTTCCTTTTCTGACGAAACTGCTTTTCACTCATGGTCTGCTCTGAAATAATGAATATATCTGGTGATTGTATCCTAGTTTCTTCAAGATAAGAAGAAAAATTCAAAATAGTGTCTCCATCATTATGAATATTGCTTTCACTCTCTAATGACCTTTTAAAGTCTCTCTTTGTTGTCTTCAACTCTGGCTCAGTTATTAAAGATACTACACCAGAAACATCAGACCTCAAATGGTTCTCAAAATGGATTATAGGCACTGCACCAACAACATCAGACAACAAAATGGTCCTCAAAATGGATTGTAGGCTTCTTCATCTTTAGTGTGGACCTCATATTGTCGGATTTAGATGTTGATAATGAACTGTGCTTTTTAATCCCAATCTGAACTGAATTGATCATCTTCTTGTCTTTCTTATTAGACGATATCAGGGATGTAGCAGGATTTTTCTTATTCTAACCTATCCCATGTGTCTTTTTCCATTTTTCCTACCTATGCATTTCCCTCTTAATATCATGTTTCTTGGAAAAAGTATCATAATGCATTTGATTATATGTAATTTTTTTCATTTTCAACATTTCCTCTGACTCATCACCTATCCAAAAGAAAATAAAACCTGGGGAGGTTCAAGGTAGGGAGCTCTTTTGTGACCAGGAAGCTAAAGTGTGAGCAAATCCTAAAGCCTTACAATTAGTTAAAGATAAAATGGGTTCAATCCCTAACAATGTATTAAGGAATTTAGTGGTGATAATAGGATTTATGAATAATAATCATTCAATCAATTCATTCAAATTATGCAAGATCCTTAACAAGAAATTTCCATATTCATTTTCTGTTCATACCCTTTTTATTCAATGGAATCAAAACTCTTAAGGGAGATGATTCTAGGAAACCAGAGATGTTTTCACTGAAAATCTCAAGTTATGAATGCATTTTCTGTAGAAAAAAGATCTGGAGAATGTAGAAATTAAATGATTGAAGGCCTTGTCACTGACAATGTTCTTAACTTTTTAGAGATTTATAAATATCTTAGTAGTTTTGTATCTATTGCATATAGATAAATCCACTATTCTTCAACTTATCCTAGTTATTATTCTTTTACATATCATTCTAGACTTGCCTAATTGCATGAGCCAGGGGTTCTACAAAAAAAATTTGCTAGATTTAATATTAATTAAATTTATGTAAGGGGCCCTGCTTACTATGATGCTTTGAGATAGTATTCTCAGTTCATTTCATGCCAGTTAAGAAATTAGTGTGCTTATTTTTTACTAAGTGACATTTAGTCTTCTGCATACTTTCAGAAGTACTTTCTTGTTTTCCTGCAATGGTGCATTAGAACTATTTAGTATTATGGTCTAATGAAACAACATCTTGTTGACAGACATACACAAGGAAAATATTGATTGATGGCAATCCTTTCAAAAGACTTCCACACTTGTATAATACCCACATGATGGAACAATATAAGGGTGCAGCTTTTGGAGAGCTAAGTCCTCATCTTTTTGCAGTGACAGGTGATTGTTATAGGTACTATCCTGAGTCTTGTAGTATTTGAATTCGTTCATTTTGTTGGAAAAAGTACACACATAGAGTATCTTAAATGGATAAACCATTTGCTTTGCATAAAATAAAAATGGGCTTGACCTATTAGTTATAGGGTATTTATGCATGTAAGTAATCAAAACATGAAAATGATACACAACACAGGTTCTAGAGATAAATGTGGACATGCTTGGCAATGGGAAACCTGATCCTGAACCACCCTTAGGGAGGTCAACCTTACATTATGTTTATTTTTTTGTATACAGGGCAATGGTCACCAAGGGGAAAAGCCAGTCAATCCTAGTAAGTGGAGAAAGTGGAGTGGGAAAAATAGAAACAATAAAAATGCTTATACGTTACCTTGCATTTATGGGTGGTCGATCAGGAATAGAGGGAAGAACAGTAGAGCAACAAGTTCTGGATGTAAGAAACAACTGCATTCTTTGTGATACATAAGCTTGTAAATAATGCTTCTCCTTAGCTTATGGTGTACATGTTACTTTATTACTAAAATAATGTGTCTTGATTATGTCTACAGTCAAATCCTATTCTTGAAGCTTTTGGTAACTCAAAAACTGTCAAAAACAACAATTCCAGGTGACTCACAAAGGCGTAACTATAATTTATTTTGATTTGTAATTAGGCAATTGAAATAACCTCAACAGAATGGATTAAGGGATGATAGTGAAACACATAGTTATATGTTCTTAGCTAATCATAAGAGCATCTGTGATGCAGTCGTTTTGGAAAATTTGTTGAACTCCAATTTGACAAGAATGGCAAGATATCAAGAGCTGCTGTCAGGACCTACCTTCTAGAAAGGTCTCGTGTTTGTCAAGTCTCTGATCCGGAAGAAATTATCATTGTTTCTACATGCTTTGTGTTGCACCACCGGAGGTACATCATTTCATCATGCCTAATAAATGTCAATGGGAATTCTAACAAATTGAGGAATATCATTTCAAAGTAGTTTTTTCTTTTTGAATTTGTCAATAAGAATCTGCAACACTTTCATGCTAGCAATCTCAGATTCATGAATATTACCAATGTGGCACATTATTTACATGATATTGCTATATACAAGTTAGCAGATCCTAGTACATTTCATTATCTTAACCAGACTAACTGCTATAAAGTGAGCACTATAGATGATGCTAGAGAGTATCTAGAGACAAGAAATGCCATGGATGTTGTTGGAATAAGTCCAAAAGAACAAGTATTCATTGCAAATGGATTCATATGTACTTTATGCCAATTGATGTGCACAACAATAGTACTCTCTTCCTAAATGAAATTGATGATATACATCAGTATAATCATGCCATGCATTTGATAATATAGAAAGTAATGGTTTGAATGATTGGATCTGCAGGAAGCAATATTTCGTGTAGTAGAAACTATTCTCCATCTTGGTAATGTTGAGTTTTTCAAAGGGAAGGAACCAGACTCTTCTCAACCAAAAGATGATAAAACTATTTTCCATCTTCAAACAACAGCCGAACGTCTCATGTAAGATACAATTGTAACACATATGAATAATTTGGTGGTTTCTGATGTTTATACTTTTTTTTTATTATCTGTGAACTGGATCACTCTTTTATAACTTAAAACACATTAAATTCTACGTCATGTGTGATGTCAATGGCCTTGAAGACTCTCTTTGTAAACGTATTATTGCTACACGTGATGGAAACATAATAAAATTTCTTGATCCTGGTGCTGCAACTCTCAACCGCGATGCTTTGGAAAAAATGTTATACTCACGGTTATTTGATTGGTAAAGATTAATTACAAAAGTCTGAACTAGAATGAGTTGTGTTTTTTATTTGCAAACTAGTGTAGCTTTATTTTATATTATAACATCTCCTAATCCTTAACAATTACAAGCTGGTAGATAAAATCAATATATTAATTGGCCAGGATCCCAATTCAACACATTTGATTGGAGTTCTTGATATTTATGGATTTGAATATTTCAAGGTCAACATGTATATTTCCAGCATATTCAACTTGTCGGATTAATTTTAGAAAATGTTAAATTTTATTTGACTCAAATAATATAGAACTATGGCTCTTGAGTCTTATAACTCGTCCTGTTTCAGCACTAGTTGACAGTTTATAGAGAATTCTTGTTTTCCAATAATGAAAAGATAATAGGCAAAGTACATGGAAAGTATCAAATATATTTTCTCCTTTCCTGCTTGGCTTTTGAATATCAGTATAGAACCATACAAATTTCAGATGTTTATATGCAAATATATAGTGTTCTCATCAATATTTGCAAATTATTTGGGGGAAAAGATTCTGTTGGTTAAATAATTAAATGAAAAAGAGATTGAATTTGTAATTCTTGAGGTCATCATTCATTATAAGTTATTTTTTCATTAAAATCTTTCTTTCATGGCAATTTTGAGCAAATATGTATCAATGTTACAAATGAGAAGCTACAACGGCATTTTAATCAGGTTTGTAAACGCTCTAACATGCTTGAGCTATCTTGGGAGTGAATATACTTTCCCTTTTCTTCTATCCATAGTTATAGTTGACATTCTCCAGTACCCTATTGTTTAATGATGATTCATTTAAGTTGGCATAATTGGTACTTGTGACGCAGCATGTCTTTAAGATGGAGCATGAAGAATACATAAGGGAAGGTATCAATTGGAGTAACATAGATTTTGTGGATAATCAAGACGTGATGGATCTTATAGAGAAGGTTTCCACTGTTTATCCTTTCTGTTATATTCTTTATTGTTATGCTAAAATTGAATTTTCTTCATTAATGTTCTGCATTAAAAGAGGAAAAACAGAATTTATATATTGACCATGGAAATGGGTCCTTGAGATACAAAATCAAATGTATTGTTCCTTTATAGTGCATTGAAGAAATTTGGGTGTATCTTCTGGTCTTCTTTCAATGCTTTGTTTTATATTCTTTGGCAATTGAACTGGATATAAGCCATGATGGACTGATTAAAGGAGATGTGCATGGTTTTGAAGAAACCTAGGGGAATTATTTCACTTCTGGATGAAGCTTAGTATGATTGTATTATTTCTATCTTTATTCTTTTGATCTCACTGTAGTGGAATTTATTGCATTAATGCTTTGACACAATTACAACCACTTCTTTATTTATTTGGAGGTGATGGTTAAACACTAAAGTCAATTTAATTGTCATATATATTCCAAGATACAGCGTTGCATAGAAACAACCTTAGTGTTGCAAATATACTAGTAATATTGAATGGAGTACAAATAAGATATATGGCAGTTCACTCAAATGAGAATTTAAATTATGAGACCAAAAGTTACAATGTCCCTAAATGGTCTGTATTTCTTGACTGTGCAGTATGTTTCCAAAATCAACACATGAAACATTTGCTCAAAATATGTACCAAACCTACAAAACCTACAAGCATTTCTCAAAGCCAAAATTGGCTCGCACTGAATTCAAAATCAATCACTATGCTGGTGATGTAAGAGTTTTCTTTTTTTCCAAAGTTCTATAACTTAAGCAGTTCTTTCTAGGTTCCTGCAAATGCTCATACTTTGAATTTTATCTGTCGTGTAGGTTAAATATCTGGCAAATCTATCCCTTGAGAAGAACAAGGACTTTGTTGTTCCAGAGCATCAAGCTCTGTTGAATGCTTCACCATGTTCCTTTATTGCATCTCTATTTCCTCCTCCGCCATAGGAATCTTCAAAATCATCTAAATTCTCCTCTATTGGTACATGTTTTAAGGTAATGGAATTGTGACTTGGGTTTTTTACTTTTTTTGAAAAGTATGCATCTTATAGTACAATAAAAGTTTAAAATACTAAAACTGCATCAGAAATGGCATCCAGGAATATACCCTCTCCTAAAGAAAGTGAGAATTTCCAACCTGTATGTCTTAGCATCAATCTCTAGAAAATGTAGATATTTCCTATAATGTTTCATCCTAGCTAAAATTAGTGCCACTGAATTGATTAAAAGTGGCCCTGCATACTCCAAAGAAATTTCTATCAATCTGATAGTGTTTCAAAATATGTCTACCTTGTATGTTTCCAAATAAGAGGCCCAACAAAAAGTGTTTCATATTCTGAAAAGTTCATCATCGTAGACTACTCTACATCCACCAAAGATTGTTTAACTTTCTCCTCGTTTCGACAGATCACACTACATCGATTAGTTATTCCAGTCCTGAGAAAGGTGGAATTAGCCATTAGAATTCATTTGGTTACCATCCTTCTTGAATATCAGGACTTGAAATACATTCTTTCTTTTCATTTTGAGTTCATTCATCTTCAATACCCTGAAGTCTGCCTTCTGTAACTCTATTTGCAATGGACAGTGTAGCACTATAGAAATCCTTCTCATTATTTCTATTTGTATAATAGCAACATATAGGTATTGAATAACTACAAATATAATATCTCTAGATAGGACCCTATACCTCTAACTGCATTTTAAGAAGTTAGATTCCTCTATAAGCTTAGAAAGCTCAAGGAAGGAAATTTTGTGAGAATTAATGTGGAATGCAATCCAAATCATGTGATATGCCACTAAAGTAGTATGACTTATAATTATTATGAACATTGCATAGATAAAACCAAAAGCCAAATAGGACGCACAAATGATTTTGTGCACGTTAATCAAGTTACTCTAGATAATTCTCAACATGTAGAAAATGTGATGACAACAGAAGTGGAAAAGCAGCCACATCTAAATCAGCCTGAAACAAAACAAACAGAGTTGATTTGGGAGCAGAAGCAACCTGAAGGTGCAGGGATGAGATAAGATAATTGCCATCAAATACAGACTGGAAAAGAAACTCTGATTGAAAAGAAGGAAGATCCTCATCACCAAACAACCTAAAATGGAAGCAATGAAAGAAGATATGCCAAGTACAGCACAAGCTAGTGGTGGTGTTGATGAAAAGTCACAGGTTAATGATAATACAGTATCCACTTGTGATGGACAGTGTCCTTCTACTCAGTTTGAAAATGTGCAACAAGAAATGATTGTTTCAAAAGCAACAGAGGAGCCCAAGGAAATTGAAGCTACCGCTTCTGGACATCTAGGAAGTGACAAGGAGGAATTTGCTTCAGACTTGAATCATCCAGTTCAAGAACTGCTTGAAAGTATGCAGTCTGAAAATGCACTGCAAAATACTAGCATATTGGCTAGCCTTGACTCAAATCCTGGTCTCCCTCAAGGGGGGATCACCAAGTGCAATGTTGAGCATGTGAAACAAATAGCTGTAAGTTGGCATACATATTATTCCCTTTTAATTTGTTTAGTTTCTTTGGAAATTAGTTTTTGATTGATTTCTTAGATTATTGTAGGAATACTTTTGTGACATAAAAAATCTTGCAAGTAGGGGAGTCTGAAAGCATCCAAAAATAATTGGAATCATTTAAAGGCCGGAAGGTGTCGAAAAGATTTAACAAGAAAAAATTCCTTGGTGAAGTTATTGGATATAATCCTGAAACACGATTGTTCAAGGTATATGCATGATTTTTTTCCCTTTTCTTTCTTATAAAAAGAACAAGCATACTTAAACCCTAAAGTGTCAATGAAAATTATCTACGCTTATTGTTCATATTTTATATGTTGCAAAGCATTTGTAGCTTATTCACTATGTCTAGTCCTATTTTGTTATTATGTTTGTCCGAATTCATTATTGTGACTTTTCTTGTCAGGGATTGAATTAATATCAGATGTTTTCTCTTCACAGTTATGGCATGCTACTTTTGGGCAGTAAATATTCCTTTTAGTGTGACTTCCACAATATTATCTTATCTTTCCAGCTAATGTCAGAGTGAATGGCTTCCGTTGTAGGTTTTATATGAAGACGTCGATGATGAGGAACTTAGGAAAGAAGAAATTGATTGCATTATGCTTCTTGTTGGTGATGCTAAGGAATATTTTCTCATAAAAGGAATTTATCTGTCGATGATTCTAAGCACAAGAAGCCTAATGGGTACAATATCATTTTCATAAAATTGATCTTGTTCTTTGTTTTTCTTACATTTTGACCGTTCTTCCTTGTCAACTAAGGGTCATAAATTAATTTTCTTGGTATTTTGTAGTTTTTCTAGAGAAATATTGTCCCTCACTCCACTTGTATTAAATATTCCAAGTGAGGATGCTAGTACCTTCCCAGCCCCCAATAGATTCTCCCCTCTTCCTTGGTTTTTTGATGAAGGGTGATAGTAACTACCAACTGAATCACTAGCGGGGTTGATTCAATGGGTTTTGATCTCAATAACTTCTTGGACTTTTTCACAAGAACATATATCAATTGAGCTAACCCTTGGGGCTTATTTTGTCAACCTCTTGGGTAACATTTTTCTTGAGAGTCAAAATTTGTATGGTTTAACGGTTATTTTCCTTATAAATCTATTTGCAATTTTCTTTTACAAGCTCCTGCATGAATCTGCACTTTTCCCTTAGAACAATGTTCAATATCTCAATGAAATTATTTCTCCAGAGTTCAAAGGATAACTGCTCCGTGGTTTATATTTTTTCATACTTAGTGTGAATTTATTTGCATTTTCTCTAAACAGGCCCCTCCTA
Source organism: Pseudotsuga menziesii (assembly GCA_001517045.1). Taxonomy (NCBI): domain Eukaryota; kingdom Viridiplantae; phylum Streptophyta; class Pinopsida; order Pinales; family Pinaceae; genus Pseudotsuga; species Pseudotsuga menziesii. The sequence goes on along the minus strand of LPNX010135098.1, from coordinate 1,315,163 downwards.
AACGCAACGAAAATACAAAGGAGAACACAAATTTTAATATGTACAATGCAAAGTAGAAAGAGGAGGTTTGTTTTCTATATTTGATAGTCATCAAGAAATAAAGAATTCAAGTGATACCTATTGTTGCAAGAGATTACGTCTTATTACCATGCTATGGTTAGAGGATATGTTCATTGCTTCTAGCATGGTTCATTTGCAACTGCAATTTCATTAGGAATCATTTTGGAAAACATCTGTCTTACTTTCATGTTACAATGTACATAGCTCTTACCCAATCTATTCATTGGCAGGTGAGCTCACTAAATTCTCTAGAATTTATTGATAATGCGTTGTCAAACCAAGATAAAGATAAATATGAACCAGAACCCAAAGTTAAGAACACTGAAATTTATGATGAAACTAGGGAATCTGTTGTGAACACAGGACTTGAACAATGCAAAGATTGGTATCCTCAAAATAACAATGAAAATTTTTGGGATATGGGAGAATCAACAGATTATTCGGGGGAGAGGGAGAATCAGGATGTGGATAAACAAATTGTAGAGGGAGTTGTCAAAAAAGTTGTGGAAGATTGAAGGGATCATAAATTAGATGGATCTGGTAGGCTGAATGCATCCCAATAAAGCTGATCTGGATTCTATAACTAGATTCTAGATATATTTGCCCTTTTTAAGTTCTTAATGGGGATTCACTTATTTTCCTCAAGGCTTAATTGTTTTTGTTTCAATGCATACTGATTTTTTTTGTTATTTCTTGTGCTTCAATAAACATATTTAGCTTTATTGCCTTCCATGATAACCAGAGCAGAAAGTAGCATTACAAGTCTACCATTATCTGTTTCTTTGGGTGTCACTGGTGTCACTGGATGGCTTGGTGGGGCTCCTTCATTAGGGTAATTTGCACTGAAATGTGGTTCCCTCTTTAGTGTGTAGATAAATTTTCATATGGTGCATCGAAGCAGTGTATATTTCACATTTTAATTTGAAATATTTGAAAGGTATAACTCACTTGCCACAGAGGCTAGTGTAGGTGCTTCCTATTCATCTCCTGTTTTTGTAATGGCAACAACCACAGTTGAAGAGAAGAGTGCATTAATAGCTGCGATAACATTGTTTATACATGCTCTATGCATTTAGATTTATTCTCTTCCAAATATATTCTTTATTGCAACATATGATTTCATTAACAGCAAAATACAACTATCTTCAGGGTCATTTTTTCTCCAACCATGTGAAGTGCGTGTTCTTTTTTTGCTAAGACACTTGATTCTTTAATTTCTTTTTCTTGGAAAAGAATGTCAAGCTTTAACAGGGTATCTATTGTGACCTCATTATAGCTCAAAAGGCCAATAAATTAAGGATATCTAGAAGCCATGGATGAGCTATATTTATTCCTTGAAGATCATTCAGGACATGTGTTTGGCATCAATAATATGTTACCCAAAGAGTTTTGCCCAAACTTGTTCCTATTATGGTGTAGATAATGGGCACTCATTAATAATTTAACTATTTCCATAGGTATGTCTACCATGTAGGGTGGCTTAGTGGCTTAGACATTGTTACAAGGCATGATCACTATTGATTTCAAACCATAGACATTACATGCAATACAACTTGGCTATCAACAACCAATATTATGTCCATGAAAGGATAAAAGCATATTGAAATACTCACCTTTTCATGTTGAACAAATTTTGTGTCATCATCTGCTCACCTTTCATGTTGAACAAATTTTGCGTCATCATTTGAGATGCATTAAGTCCAAAATAAGAAAGATCATCCCTCTTGAATCCTACATGTACCACAATTCAAGTTCTTCCAAGATGAGTTGCAAGCATTCACACCAAGTGGAGCAGTAGATGATTAGAGTTAACGCCAACTTGTTTAGGTATATGCTCTTAGGCTCCTACAAGCCTCCCACTGAATTTGGTTCCTAATCTTAGTCATTGTATTTGGCGATTTTTTGGAAAAAAAATGGGAATTTGTCAAAGATCGAGCACTGGGAAATTTGATGGCAAACCTAACAAGCTTTATCATGTGTTTTTGTACTGGTGATATTTTTTCAATTCTCATGGTGAACACAAACCAGTTAACTTAGGTTTTTAGTTAATCATAGACACACTTGTGGATCTATGCATTGCAGGTTAGTTGAAATTCATAAGCCTAATATATTGGTTGTTTGTAAATTGTAAGGCCAATTTGCGGAATTTGGTTGAAGAGTGTAGGTTCCATTTTGCAGTGTCCTAAGAAATTGCAAGTTTAGCTTGTGGTTCCTCATTAGAGCTAACTCTAGGGATGCCAACAGAGATTACACAATTCTCAGTCACAGCTAATACAATGAATTGGTTACGGGTTCAACCCCTGGCTCAGAACAGTTCTCCATATTTATACAATGTAAATCATAACATCCTATCCCTATTATTGGGCAGCCATGAAGATCTATGATCTTCAGGTGCCCTAAATTACAACAGATGTTACAACCATGGCAGGATGAAAGATAGGAAATATAGGGAAACTATTAATTGACCCAGGAATAATGATATCTTCATGTAACAGCTATACACGAGTAGCAGCACACTATCAACCTCCAAATATGTCGCATTCTATTGCAGCTATCTTTGTACAGCTTTGCCAAAAATAATATACTGGGACCGCATTCTTTGGGCAATGGTAGGATGGATGGTGATCAGCTTGAGCGATGAATACCCATCCTTTTCATAGCATGTTCAACCCAATCTTCCTGTAGTCTATATATCTCAAAATACCTTTATAAACCATCATATGTTAGCATATTGAGAGATATAAAGCCCTAATTACCATAATCATAAGTATTAATAAAATAATACAATAAACAATCATACCGTGGTGGATTGAAGAGAAAAGTGAGGATAAAACATTTAATTGGCATGCTCAATGGGGTAGGATAGGGAAAAAAGGAGTGAATAAAGATGGTCAAAAAGGGGCATTTCTGGGCCCAACAACTCCCCCCAACTGTCCTTTTGCATGTCCTCATGCAACAACCTTCATTATTCCGAATCTGAATCTTGCACTGTGCTCTGCTCATGGAGAGAAGAGAAGTTGTAGGGGAACTCAGACGTTCCTTCTTTTTCTATGAACCCTCTATGGGCAACCCAATATCTCCAACATTGGTGCTCCCCTGCCTTGGTCAGTGAGAAATCGATCCTGTATGGTTTTGTTGAATGAGGGGAAATTTAAATTTCATGCCATGCCAATTATCCCCACACTCCCTGATACATCCAACATAACCCTCAACCCTGGAAAGTGCATGTTCAAAATTTCCAAAATAATAGGGGTCTCTGCTCCTAAGAGTAGGAGAGGAAACCTACCATATGTGCTTACTTCCTTCCAATGCTGCTTGTTGGTGTATAGAAATATGGTTGGTGCAGGTAGAAATAACTTCCTCCTGTAGTTCCATTATGTGCTGAGTCTGGATGGGGCATGAGAGCAAACTCCTGTGTTGAGCAAGAAAAATACCAGGATTTTGAGGCTCACTTCGAACCCACAGATTAGAATGGGCTTCATTGTGAGAAAAGGTTTGAAAAGATATTTCCCACCGAGCATTATTGCTCACAAAAGAAGCAAAGGCCCTCAACTAAACATCTCCTGAAAAAGGGACAGGATTTGAATGGCGATACAAAGGACAAGCCATCTCATGCAAATATAATTCACACAGCAAATTCTGATCTTCAAAATTGCTTGTCAAAAATGTTTCCAAGAATTTTGTTGAGGTTGTTATCTCAAATGACCTCCCTTATTTCATAGCCCTTAACTTAAACCAAACATATTGTTCAAATAAAAAGACAGGGTAAGAAGAGCAAGGTACCCTAGTGCCCAGGAGTTCTTGATAACGAGCATACATCTGCTCGTTTTCCTTCTACATAGACTGGAACTTTTTCAGCTCCCTTAGTTCGCTCTGTAGATCTTCTTCTCGAAGTCTCTGGGTCATATGTTCTTCTGCCCATCTCTCCTCCAGTCTCCTGATGGTATTTTTATGCTCAGTGAGGGAAACTATCCCTTCTTGGTATTCTTCCACTTGGCTCTTCCATTTTCTTACCTCCATTCTCAGAATTGAGATTTCTGCTGTAGGGTTTAGGGCTTCTTCTTCTTCAGGATACTCCTCCTTGTCATAATCCAGGTCAATGAAATTTCGAAGGGGTTCAATCCACACTTTTTCACCTAATGTGCCACATTGGACGTCCTACACATCTGAAGCTATTTCTGGGGGTGTTGGTTCTTGTGTGACAGCAACCTCTTCTGGACTCTCTTCAGCAACAACGTCCACCACTCCTAGAGATACTGATTCTTGTGTAATAGCATCTTCTTTCTGGGGTTCTCCATTGGCAATTTTGGCAGCTGAATACGAGGACATTGGTTCTTGTGGAGCAACTTCCTCCCAAATTTTAATTTCATTTTCTACCTGATCATCAACTGCTATCTTAGCCAGGGGCTATGAGGCTACTGGTTCTTGTGTGACAGATCCTTGTTCTTCTTTTTCCTCATGCTGTTGAGATTAGATGTCTTCTTTAGTATGCAGTTGTTCCTCAAGGATTTCAATATCACCTAAGGGTTGTGATTGAACTTGTTCATCTTCACCCCAATCCATATCAGGAATGACATCCACTTCAGGGTTAATTTCTTGTTGCATTTCAAGATTCCCTGCTGCAATTTTCAAGGATGTTGGTTCTTGTGTGAGAACATCATGACTCACTTCTTCATCTCCCTGCTGTTGTGGCTCCTTTTCTAGTATTTCTATGTCCTGGGACAATTCTGGGGTCGTCGTACATATTTCTTCATTAAATTCTAGGGTGCCTTCAGTCCCTGGTTCTTCTTTTCTCACTTGGACAGCCACTTGGACAAGAACATTCAAGGATGCTAGTTCTTGTGTGACAGCATTCTGTTCAATCTCATCATTGTTTTGATGTTGTGGTTCTATGTCTATTACTTCTGTGTCATGAGAGGATTTCTAGGTCTCAATGCAATCTTCATCCATAAAATCAGGAATAACTTCATCCTATGGTTCCTCTGTTCCAGGGTTAGTGGCAATTTTGACAGGAATATTTAAGGATGTTGGTTTTTGTGTGGCAACATTCTGCTCATCTGCAGCTTCCTCCTCCTGAAGTTTTTCTTGGGGATTTTCACTGTCTCTCAAATCAGTAGTATTCAAGGATGTTGGTTCTTGTGTGGAAGCATCCTGCTCATCTGAAGCTTCCTCCTCCTGAAGTTTTTCTTGGGGATTTTCACTATCTCTCAAATCGGTAGTATTCAAGGATGTTGGTTCTTGTGTGGCAGCATCCTGCTCATCTGAAACTTCCTTCTCCTGAAGTTTCTCTTTGGGAGTCCCATCATCTCTCAAATCAAGTCATCCCTGTCCTTCCTCAGTTGTAGGTGCAGACTGTTGTGTTGTAAAGGCACGAATTACAACCTTATAACCTAATTCATTAAATATTTCTCCACGGGTGGGACAGACCACTCTTTCTTCCTCATTGCCAGCCACGATAGGATTTCATCCTTCCAATCGATCTGCAACTTCTACCAATGTGTGCAGCTTCCTTTCACCCTATTTTCTGCACACTTCTTTCCAATTTTCCAATTCTTTTATGAGTGCTTGGACTTCCTCTTTTAATAGCCTGTTTTTTAACAGAATTCCTTCAATTTGAGGTTCTTCTTCAACTGGCCTTTGTGGGGAATCAATTGGTTTGTGTTTAAGAATGGGGAACTCAATTTGTACTTCTAAGGTTGCCCATCTTTCCCTTGTTGCATCTGCTGCTGCAAATGACCTAGTTCTTTTCCTTCTTATTAGTGGAGATGCCTTAATGTCATCCTTTTTTCATCCTTTGATCTCCTCATTTTTCTCTGTGGTGCTGGAGTTTCTAGATTTACAGCTGAAGTGGAAGGGATATCCCTAGTTCCAACATTTTCTTGTTCTTCAGGATGTTCTTCCTCAATCAAGGTTCCTCCCCATTCAAGTGATAATTCAATGGTCACCATCTTAATGTTTTCTTCTATTTCCATGGCTCTATCATCTTCGGGTTCAAATGTCACAGCATCTAATGTTGCTCCAGTTTCACCCTCTGTTGTCAGAGCTGCCCTACTATTTAGTTCTTCCACATGGTTTTCATGTACATCCTCTCACAAATGTTCTACTTGTGCCCCTGACTGATCCTCTAATCCATTTTTATCTCCCCCCCAACTATATTGGAGGGTCTCCAAGCTTCATGTTGTTATTCATTTCCCCCCAACTATGGATTGACCTGCTCTTCTTGATTTGGCTCGTTTTCTATTGGAACACCGGGCAAAGGAGCAGGTTCCTAAACTTAAGCTGTAAATTGCTTCCAGGTTATATTGTGTTGAGCAAGGGTCCATAAGATTATTAATTTAATGAGGCCGTGGTGGGTCAATGAGGCGAGTAGAAGTTTGGCAACTCGAACAAACCCCGCCATATGATGTAAATCATTGAACAAATAATATGGAATATTTAACATAACCCTATGATGGAGATGAGATAGTAAAGGGAATTCAGAATGATAGACAGTTTGGTGCCTACCTTCGCAGGTGATATATTTCTTGAGAAATACAGTGACTTGATTCCATGGTCGTGGCAATGATTGTAATACTATCCCCCTTCGTGTCATTTGAACCTGTTTCCCTTCTATTAGAAAGTCCTGTACTGCTACAGTAGTGGGGATTGTTACAGAGAGAAATTCCTATGGCTTGGGGTACCACAACAGACAGCTTGACTCCAGAAATCAATCTTTCCGAATATGCAATAGAAATAAAATGTCTAACACTAAAGGATCAAACCTCGTACCTTATTCCGGACGGTTGAAGTAGATCCCCGTTGAGCTTTCCAATCTTCAGCTTGAATTGCTATATTAATTCCTCAACAACAAGTAAACAATACAAGCATTCTATATATCATGGTGTTAGATCTATTCTAGCATATATAATATCAATAATGTAAAAGCATTTGACATATTCCAATGGATACAATATTCATTCAAATACACATTATTGGACAGGAAAAGATAGTTCTTATTAATATAAATAAGAGATTACAAGATAGAGACAACCTCTGACGGCACGTCTGCGAACTGGAGAAACTGAATCCCCCACTTGGGCCTCCACCACTTCAATCCTCCATCTCTCGATAGCAAGCTCACAAGCAAAAGGAAAGCTTAGGAAGAACACAAAAGTGCTCCAAGGGACAAAGGGATGCAGACTCAAGCATAAGTTCCGTCAACAATGGACTATAGTTTTGTTGCTCTCAATTCTCTCTTATGCCTTCAATGTACCAAGGGGTTCCTTATATAGCTTTCAAAGGGATAATGAAAGGTCGAATCTGAGCGATCTCAAGGCATAGGGAATGCCAGGAGTCAAATGAGTCGGATCCATGTTAAGGAAAACTCTAAAAGGATTTGGATTATTTACACATCCCAATGTACGCGGCTTTAGTGGTCAAACCTGTGTATGTACGCGCTTATAAGGTTAAAAGTCATGTATATCATTTTTCATGTGTTTTTGGGGATGATCAAGGAAACATCAAAGGACAAAAAGTGGTCCATAGGGTCTAAGGAGTCTGCAGCAGGACAGGGGAAGGTCATACAAAGTGTGATTCACCTAGAGTGGTGAAATCCACTATAACAGATGCCCCCTAATGTGTGAGGTCAGAGGGGTTATACGATGGCCGAAATACATTATAAGTCCATCCCAGAAGTGGAGTGATGAAGGATCCCAAATGGAAGACCAGCCACCCAATCAGCATAGTACAATAATACAACTCTGCACATAACTGCAAGTACATATAGCAGTCCTGGATACATAAGAGTACAATGGCCATGAATAGGCATGATACATGATGTCACATATGTGGTCATCACCACGTACAATATACATAGATCAGGATCTCCATGATGAAGATATACAAAGGACTATGATCTCCAAAATGGTTGAAGATATATAATAGATCAAGATCTCCATAGTGGCTGGAAATGTCTGACATATACTGGAATCAAGTCACGAGAGCTGAAATCTCATGAACACTGGCATGGTCAAGGAGGTAGCATATAAGAGATGCCACCAATCTGGAAAGTCTTCTACACAAACCGCTACGAGAACATGTCCTACTATGCTAATAGAGGTGTCGAGGTCGAACATAGTAGTCCATCGTCTGATTACTGGTCATTAATGTATATCATTAACAGACACAAGATCACCCACCAATAATGAAAATGGGAATCAAGGTACTAGAGTGCAAACTAACAAGTGTGAATAAATGTGTTGAGGTCGAACACTTGAGAGGTTCCATCGATCAGGGGACATTGATGTATTCCCAAGAAACTGTCGATGGCGAGAGAACCTGCCACTGATGACTGCAAGTCTCAAGGCACTCAACATGACTCTAGATTCCAATCCCAAAATAAATGATCTAAAGTCGATGGGATGAAATCCACTGGAAGGAGGGTATTAAGGCATCCCCCATCATCCAACACGAGGTACTCAGTAAGGCTATATAATATGGAAGGACTCGATCATAAAGTGCACAAACCAGTAACTGTACCGGGAATGGCCGACATGCAAAGTCAAGATAACTGAGGAATGTCCGACACAAGTTTCAACTTCCTTCGAACAAGAGCATAACGGCGTATGGTGACTAAATGAAGGCAGCATAGACTCGATATATAAACTGGGACATCTCTGTCACACAGGAAGCATCAACATAGGCTCCATAGGGACTGGAAGCTTAACCAGTCGGTGGAGATAAATGAGTACAGCTCCTAAAGTCAAACTATAACCCAACCAATGGATGTGATATACAGTGCTCTATTCAAAGGCGACACGACTCGACAATTGCCAAAGATAACATCTTTCCTTGTCTGGATTTTTGTTTTTTTATTTTTTTTTTGGACTTTTTCAGTTATTTGAAAAGCTTGAAAAAAGAATAAACTAGCTTTATAGTTACAAACTAGGAGGAGACGAGTATCATAAGGGAAAACAAACTAGTTCCAAGCAGTGGAACATACCTATGCTCAATGCAAGGATACATGTGTAGGATATCAACACTCGGGGGAAAATCCCCTCCCGGTAAAAAGGAAATCAAGCTGCGAAGGATATCAAAAATGGCTATGCATGACTAGACATGAGACAAGCTCGGGCTATATGGCTGAAACGCAATGTCAGGGGAGCCGGCATAAAGCTCAATAAGGCAGGAAAAGCTCATGATAATGCATTCCCAACTTGACATAAGGGAGTCTTGAGGGAAATAGGCCAGCATAAGATCAAGAGGAGTATGAGGCTCTTGTGAAATGTCGTGGCAGTACTATACAACGGACTCCCACACCCTAAAGGAGAAAATGTTGGCATGGGCACCAAATGAAAATAAGGTGCTAACTAGGGTACCCATGTAAGGTGAAGCTCTACCACTCACATCATGCCACTTCTAGAGCAGCAAGAAGGTTCCATGACATAATAGAGTGGGTTCGTACCTAAGGACATGGTGATATCGTCATAAGGTAATGCCAGATGAAAACGGTGGTGAACCTAACCTATATTCCAATTTAGACATGATACCTGAGATAAGCATGAACGGGTCAATCCAATGGCTGAAACGGCTCTGAAAAAGGTCATCTACAACACCAATTATGTCAAAAACGGTCCAAAATGGTTAGAAAATGTCAACGCTATAGGAAAGGGGGTAAAAATTTTCAAATATTTGAAAATTTTTCTATAAATAGTAAAAAATATAAATCATTTGAAACTTTTACCCATTTGAGCTCTGATTTTCAACTGCAAATTCCAGGAGATCCAGCTAGCGGAATTCAAAACCGTTTCTTCCAGGTATTTACTCATGCTCTCCTCTCGCATTTTGATATAATTTTTTTATATTTTCATGGTTAAATGAATTTTTTAGGCCATCTCTACATGAGCGTTGTGGCCCACATGGATATCGAGGTTTTGTCCGCGTATAAGGCTGGCTATACGTGGAAAAGGGCCTCAAACCCACATACATACGTGGCTGCTTTCAAAACAGTCGTGTATGAGGCCGTGCATATGGCTTTACACTAAACTAATGGGCAAATTTCCAATTTTTCTTGCAGGATGGTGCTAGAGTGGAGAGAGTGCGAGCATGGTGAAGTAGAGGAAGTAGTAAGGGCCGACTTAATGGCTCAGCAAGCTTTAAGTGCATGCAAACTCTACAAGTTTTGGTGTCTTGGTGGTTTGAGGGCCAAACCAAGACTACTACAGATGCTGGTAGACTACTGGGATCCAGACTCAGAGTCCTTCCATATTGATGGGATGTCACTCACTATAGAGGTGGAGGACATATACTTTATCACTGGTCTTTCTAGACGAGGGGAGTTGGTGAACCTTCGTTCCCGAGGTGGGCTAGGGGGTGGCCTGACTATCAATGAGTACATAGTTGTGTACTGTTTTCCAGACACTGAGAAGATGGGGAGTCAAGTCCCTACCAATGCTATACAGGTGCTGGGCCTAAAGGCCATATTACTGATGCTAGGAAGGATAGCAGGCTTAGCATCACTCCACCAGGCCTCGCGGCCTCTGATGTTCTATGCAGTGGAGTGCATGAGACCCACAATCTATGACTGGAGTATGACACTACTGAGCAACATGAAACACCAGCTCAGTGAGTGTAAGGCGGGCAGGGTACGGAAATTCAAGTTCAGCAGTATTCTGAGCACGTTTTTCTTCGAGCATGTTCCAGGATTGAGCCCTAGAGTGGATGTTCCTCTCCACAGGGTTCGAGATCCGGCCCAACGGCATTGGGCAAATGCGATGCGCAGACTAGGGGGTGGTAGGGTGGCCAACCCATACCTAGCTAATTTCTTTCCATGGTGGCAACGATAGATTGTTGCCATTGATGACTACCCCTATGGAGGGATAGATTTTCGGGGGGATCCGGACATGCCATTGCCACCAGGATCGGCATATGGTGATATAGGTAACGAATCTCGACCCTCACTCTTTTTTTTTTAAATTTTTTGAGTTATTTAATTTTTTTTGTATTTTCTTGATTATATGGAAGCAAAAAACATGTTTTTGCGTGACAACACATAGTGACATCTACCGTTTATGTGCAGATGTGGGACCACGGCGACCAGAAGGCTTCTCTCATCATAGACGAAGGGGAAGAGGAGATGACATCACGGGTGTGGATGTGGAGCGAACACTCCAGAGCATTCATACCAACTTTGTGAGACTGACTCATAGAGTTCCCATGGTGCAAGTTGAGGACTTGCCTGAGGCCATGCAGCGGCAGGTGGTGGGTGTACCACATGCATGGGTGCGTTTATTTCGACGGCTAGCTAGAGCCATAGTGACATTCCATGATCACAACCCTCTTCCTCCTCCACAGGATTAGACACCTGGGAGTGTATTCATTTTGTACTATCCTGTATTATATGATGGAGGCTTAAAAAGCCCCACTTTTGTATCATGACACTATGTATTATCACATTTTTGATATATAAAAAGTTTATGGTGATCGGTTTATTTATTTACATGTGTAAAAATTGTGTTTGTGATTAATTACGAATGAAACAAATGCCAATCTAACACATAGTTAGCATATGAGTCAGCAACTTGATTATTATTTCTTGGAATGTGTATATATGTAATACTGTCAAATTGTCATTCTAACAATCTTACGTGTAAGAACCTTCTCAATAACGTCGGATCTCTAACATGGTACAAACCATTGAGCTATGACACTACTAACTCGGAATCAAGACGTACCTCAAGAGATATAATGCCATGTAGAATGGCATCCCGTAGAAGCTCAATAACGGCGCTATATTCAACAACATTGTTGGAAGATGGCTGTAGACATACACCTCCTGAAGACAGTACTTGACCCATAGGAGTATAAATCACCCAAGCAGCAGAGGTTGAGTGTTGAGTGTGACGGCTTGCACCATCCGCGAATCCTATGTAGGTGGAAGATTCCCTTGACATCTACTAAAAGAAACAGAAACTAATCACAAACCCAATCACAATAAGGAAAAGACCTAACAATACAAATTTGTACACTAATATACAACAAGCACCCTTGGATAAAGATCATGCATAGTATTTTTTAAGATAGAGCCCATTTCTAGGCTCTTCCAAAGATGTTCCTTCATAATCGACTAACTCATAGGCACCCTTCTCTAACACATGTTTGACCACATAAAGACCACGCCACATAGGATTAAACTTCCCTGCCCCCAAGGGTTCTTTCGGTTGATCCCACAAAAGGACCAAGTCACCTTCACTAAACACTCTTGGACAGACAGATTTATCGTACTGGACCTTAACGCGATGCTTAATAACCTCTAGAGCCACCAAGGCATCTCGACATTGCTCATCAAGTTGCTCAAGGTGAACCAAACGCTCCTCCAAAGGTGAAGTGTCTGGTAAGAGTTCCACAGCTAGCTTCAATGAAGAAATTTCGCATTCAACCGGTAATATGAACTCCACTCCATGCACAAGATGATATGGAGAAAAACCAGTGGCAGTCTTAACCGCGGTTCGATGTGACCACAAAGCAGGATATAACATAATGTGCCAATTAGTCTTGCTTTGTGTGATGGTTCGTTGGAGAATGGATTTTAGTGATTTATTCACTGCCTCTACTTGTCCATTCACTTGGGGGTAGTAAGAAGAGGAGTGCTCTTGCTTATACCCTAACTTGGATGCCAACTCTTCCATCATACGGTTCTGAAAGTGCGAGCCATGGTCAATGACAAGCTCTTTCGAAATCCCGAACTGAGTAATGATTTGGTTGAATACAAAGTGAGCAGCTGTCTCACCATCGAATTTTACTGTAGGCATAACCTCAGCCCATTTCATGAAGTAATCCATAGCCACTATAATATGATGGTGCCCCCCAGCCGAAGCTGGGTTGCAATCCATAAAATCGAGCCCCCACCTAGTGAAGGGACCGACGGTGATAATGGGATGTAACAGGGCAGGTTTCGAGTGCATATTACTGCGAACACCTGGTAAGGGTGGCACCTCTTGACCACATCAACACAATCTTTAAAGATCGACGGCCAGAAATAACCTGCTCTCAAAATCTTTTGAGCTGTAGAAAGCCCAAATAAATGACCACCACACGCCCCTTCGTGGCAGTCATTCAGCACAACCTCAGCCTCGTCATGACTTAAACAATGTCGTAAAATGGAATCTACCCCACGGCGGTACAAAGTATTGTCCACTATAAGGTAGTTCTTAGAGACATGATGTAATCGTCGTCGTTCATCTTGCGAGAGGTGAGTAGGGGTCTTATGTGTTTGCAGATATACTATGATATCCCCGTACCATGGGTCTAGCATAGAGATTAAGAAGATGTGTTCATCAACAAACGTATCTTCACATACCAACTCCTCAGTCTCACTCGGAAATTCCGATATGAGGTCTGCAAAGACTAAAGACTTCTTCGATTTTGCCGAAACAAACTCGAGATCAAATTCTTGTAGAATGACAATCCATTTATTATACTTTCCCCCAATCATCCTTCGTGTGAGGACGAACTGAAATGGATTGACATGGGCCACAACCAAGGTCTAGGGAAGGAGAATATAATGTCTCAAACGCTGAACCGCATGTACGGTAGCTAAAGCAAGCTTCTCGACATGAGAATAACGAATCTCTACGTCAATAAGGTTTCGGCTCAGATAATATATAACATGCTCTTCGAGCTCCTCATCCTCTTGAACCAAAACCATACCAATCGTCTCTAAAGACGCGACCACATATAATAAGAAATCACGGCTATAATCCGGAGGACTAATCATCGGGGCCGATGCTAGGGCTCGCTTGAGTGCATCAAAGGACTCCTGGGTTCACTCATCCCATTCAAAGGGAGTGTCCTTCTTCAATAGATGCATAAAGCCTCTAGTCAAATTGGAAAAGTTGACAACAAATATTCATAAGAAGTTTGCCATGCCTTGCAAACACTGAAGATGACGAATATTCTTCGGGGGAGACAACTGAAGTATTGCCTCAACCTTCAAAGGGTCTACTCTTATACCCTCCTTCGAAACGATGAATCCTAACAAACGACCTGACTTCACGCAAAAGATACACTTATGAGGATTTAATCTAACTAAATAATGCCAGCATCTTTCGAATACCAATCTCAAGTGATAGGGATGATGCATTCTCATACGAGAATGAGCAGTGAGGTCATCCAAAAATACTTCAATAATAGACTTGAGATCGTGGAAGATCAAGGTCATCACCCACTGAAACGTAGCTCCGACGTTTTTTAGGCCAAAAGGAATTTTCCAATATGCAAACGTTTCCCAAGGACAAATAAATGCAGTCTTGTGTTGGTCCTTAGGTTTAATCTGTATCCGATTATACCCGAAAAAGATGTCCATGAAGGAGAACACCTCGCTACCCGCACACCCATCCAAAATCTGATCTATAAATGGTGTGGGGAAGTTATCCTTAGGACAGGCACGATTCAAATCGTAGAAATCAGTGCATATGCGGATCGCTCCCTGCTTCTTATCCACCGGAACGGGGTTTGAAACCCACTCCGTCAAGGGAACGGGATAGATGAAACCGGATTTCAACAGCTTCTCTATCTCTGCCTTAATGGCGGGTGCTTTCCTAGGATTCACAGCGCGTAAACGCTATCAAACAGGCTTAGCATTGGGGTAAGTCTTAATCTCATGTTCGACAATTCGAGGGTTAATACCTGGCATCTCGTCGTAATACCAAGCAAAAATATCACGAAATTCCTTGAATAGCTCGATATATTCCAGAATCTCAGCATGGGAACAATCCGCCCCAATGTAGACATTCTCTATTATGCCAGGATTGCGAGAAATTTTGATAGGAATCGTTGCCGATATGTTCGCTATGTTTCCATCAGCCATCGAACCAAGAGAGCTTAATGGAACCATAGGCCTACCAACTTTCTGACTAAGAATCTCCCTATAATCCTCATGCTCCAAATGGTCAAGCGCTGGAAGAAAGTACGATCTATGATGAAGTTCCTCCCATGGTGGCTCAACTCCTGACATAGCCTTGATAATCGCTTCATCTGAAGGGAAAACCATATCAAGGTAGTCATGGGCATGAGAAGACTGTACTGCCCATGCCGGCAGCACATAGGGGTCTTCCTCCTCCGTCCGTGAAAAGGAAGAACGAGGCTCTGCAACACTCTGGAGATTAGCTTGATAAGCTATCATGGCTGCAGGAAACGGCGCACTCGTCTCGACAGGCTCACTCGAAGTGCTCGATGAATGAAGAATCCAAGGATCTTCCATATCGTGGGTCATGTGAAAAGACACTAAGGTCGTAGATGTCGAAGCCTCATCGGAACAAGATCCTATCATGAGGATCGGTGCAAGACAACTAAAGCTACCCAGGAGGGATGGATACATGCCTACACCCACACTCCCAGTTGCCGGCTGACAGTGCTCAATGATCTGGATGGAAGCTCCCGAAGATGTAGTAACAGACAGATTCTTGAATGCCATATGATCAATCGTTACAATATTCCTGTTATGTGGAAAGCATACAACGCGAAACAAGGAAGAAGCAACGGCTTGCATACTATACATCCAGTTCCTACCCAGTAGGAGATTATAGTCAAGGGGTGCATCAACCACCTCAAACTCTATCACAACGGTCTTCCCCCCCAAACGGACTTTAAGGGAAGGAAGGATACCATGCGGCCTAAAAGATCTCTCATTAAAATCCGTTAACATAGTCACTGATTTTGACAGCTCAGGAGAACCGAGACCCTTCCAACAGGCCAAAGACATCACAGAAGCAGCAGCACCCTCGTCAATCACAGTTCGTTTGATGGTCATACCAAGAAATTCCACGTGCACCAAAAGAGACACATAGTAGGGCAAGCGAGGCTAATGTCCTGCGGTTTCAAATTTGATCATAGAGGAAGAATCATCATCGTTCACACCAAGAGCAGAAAGCAACGCCTTCCTTTGCGAAGGACAACTCTGAAGCACTTCCAATGCAGACATCGCACAAGGAGTATGGCCCAAATCCTCGACAACTGAATAATTCTGGGCGGCTCGGGCATTTGGATTATGCCCCGAAGGCTTAAGGACTCCCTTAGGAATGTGAGGTGCAGCCTCAGGTTTATCCGCAGGTTTCTCAATGCACAAAGGAGTTCCTGGTGGATCAGGTTCTTTTCCTTGGCTGGGTTGTGACGAACTATAGTCTTTCACACGAGTCACAACCTTGGCAACACAGACCATGTTAATGCACCCACGACCACTACCCTCTGGTGGATCATCATCACTAGACTGGTCATGGGACTTCGAGTTCATATCCTGGTTCTGCGGTAAAGGGTTCATTCGCACAGCTAGGCCTTGTGCTAAGAATCTCGAAGCTTCATCAATCCGAGGGCACAAGTAAGTGAGGTGATCATCCTTACAAAGCTTGCAAGGGAATTTAACCTTACGTTTCACTTGCTTGTCCCCCCCAGCATTTCTACCATTCTTGTCATTATTGTTAGCATTCTCATTCTTATTCCCACCCTTTCGATTATTATTTTTACCCTTCTTTCTATTCCGTCTGGGTTGCTGGTTATCCTTCTGGTCCGACATTGCACAGAGAGTACATTCGTCATTTGGGCGGGTTGAGACGAAGCCGTAGCTTGTCCCAAAGCAGATTGGTTGATTGACAATTTACTAGCTTGTTTTGCAACCGAATCCATAGATTTCGCACTTGCACAACCCACAATGCCATCGGCATGTGGTGCAGGTTTGACTTTGGTATCGAAACTGGAACGAGGAGCGTTGGGAATAATCTCATACAACAAACCAGAATGAGCATAGATCAAGTCTCATTCCTGTACCCTAAAGATCGTTTGTTCCTCATTCTGCACTCCGGATGTGGAAACATCCTTCGCTATATACAGAAATAACGACTTGAGGAACCACTCGAGAAGGAACTCCGGCAGTATAAAAGCTTTAATTAATCTCTTCCATCTACGCCACTCTTGAATATGATCAGAAATATGGGTGGATTTATCTTGCCGAAATGTCGACAAGAGTTCAGTTTCGACGTCATAGCGCACTGGTAGCTGGAAGTGAATAAGAAAAGTCATCGCAAGGTCGTCGAACAAAGTAAAAGCGCCCCTAGGTAACTCTATATACCATTTCGCAACAATCCCTGTGAGGGTGCATTGAAATAGTCTCAAACGGACTAAGTCCTGATGTAACGAATTCGAAGAGCACCATAGGTGAAACATAGTAACGTGTTCGCTCGGATCCTCTCCCGGTTTTCCTTCGAACTTAGGTATGTCTGAAGGAATCTTGGTAGGGACAGCCGACCAAGCCGGGTCATGAGCCACAGGATCGTTCGTAAGTCTCGATAAGTCAGGAAGATTAAGCGTCGTGAGGAAAGGGAGCCTAGGATGATGAGGTCGATGGACCGCTCCCTGATTCATATAAGGTTGATGACCACCATGGCCTTGGCCATAGTGTTGTTGTAATCTCAAAGATCACATAAGGTTACCAATAATACATACTAAAACATAACTATAAATCAGATACAAGATACAAGAACAGATAGGAAAACAGATTATATTATTACAATGAGTTCATACAAGGCAGAGAACTTAACTGAGTTCTTGCTTGGCTCAACAGCCTAATATATACAAGTTACAAACAATTACAAAATAACTACCTGTCGGTTCGATGAACCGACACGACTGTTAGTTAAGTCGGCTAATCTTCTAGTTTAGTTGGCCGACCGACTTAGTCGGATGATCGACTAAGTCGGTCTTCGTTCAAGTCGACTTCGTCGACTTGCTCCTTCTACATCTCCCCCACAAACAAAACGTTTCTTCGTCCCAAAGAAACAGGGAGGTACAAAATCTGAAACTCTGTCGAATCAATCATACTTGCTCATGATGTGGACTATGCAACCGGATGGTTGGTCTTCTCTGGACACAGACTTCGACGATAGCTGGAGCTGTGATGGCAAGATGATGCTGGAACTCAGTCCAACTCTGCAATGCCTTCTGGATATCGATTGTTAAAGTGGTGAGACTTGACAGGATCGACATCTTTTCGGACATAGGAATTTCTGCGATGTTCTCCATGTTTGGACCCAACAGTTGGTTTTGCTCTTCTGCAGCATGGATGAGTCATTTCATCTATGGGCAGATGATGTCAACTTTCTCTAGATTGGGAAGGGCTTGTTGAACCCACTGATGTGCCTCTCGTTCTAGCTTCTGCAGTTTGTTGGTCTCCATCACAATTTGTTCTTCAATGGTCTGCCTCAATTCTGCCTCAGTTGATTTTCGGCCCTCCAATGCCTGAATGCCCTGTCGTGCCTGCCTTGTCTACTGATAGACCTGCCCATAGTGTGTAGGCCAGTCTCGTAATACTTCCTCAGTGACAATTGATTCTTCCATATGATCCTGTAGAACCTTGTATGCCTCTGAGAATGCAGTGTGTTGGGCCAGGAGCAGTCGAACAGTCTCCTCATTTTGCTCTTCCTTAGTCTCTTGCATCCGAGTCTGGACGGTTGATACCATCGTTTCGAAGAGCTGATATGCTCTTTCCACTGGTCGATCTGTGTCGACTTCGATAGGGCCTGGTATCACGGTCTGTACTAGAGCTCTGCATCTGCCGAGAAACTCGACTTCTTCTGCATGTTTGGCTACAAGCTCTTTATTTTTTCGATCTGTCCTTTTCCTTGACTCTTTGGCCACAGTTTTAAGGAGTTGGTCGACCTCTGTGTCGTCCAAGGAACTTTCATCCCTTAGGCTAATCCAGAGACCAGATGTTCTATGCTGCTCTTTCTTTTTCTGTTGTTTGTCTGGCTATTGCTCCTGGGTATCTGCAGCAGTTGAGGTTGGGTCTGTGGTGGGTGGAATGGAGGTCGAGGGTTGTTCCGGTTGGTTAGGTGGTATAGAAGTTGGGGTTGTGTCTTTTTGAGGAGGTGGGATGGAAGTTGGGGGGTTTTCTGTTTGTGGAGGTGGTACGACCACTTCCAGTTGTGAAGATAATGGTGGCTGTGATGGGTTTGGCTGTAATTATGGTGGTGGGGATTTTAACGGTGGTGGTGGTGGTGAAGGAGGTTGTGATGATGGTGGTGTTGGGGACGGAGTGGGGGTATGGACAGGGGTCGAAGAGTTGGGTGGAGTGTGTTGTGAACTTTGGTCGAAAGAGATACCTGCTTCTGAAGGTGTAGTGGGTAGGTCGTCCTGGGCGTCGGTGATGATTGGCTCGATGACAGACTTTGATGTTCCGATTACATCACCTTGTTGGTCTCAGGTGAATGTAGTCGTAACAGTTGCATATGGCTTCTTGCTTGCATAGAGAGGAGTTTGGGTCTGTATTTTTTGGGCCGACTTGAACAGTCCAGGAAGTGTCGCAAAGAAAGCTTTAAGCTCAGCGTCCTGGTCGACCCTGGCTCTGAGTGCCTCCAGGATGGCGCGTTGATATTCCTCAGGGGGACTGTCAGCCTGTTGTACTTGTGCTTGTTCCTCGACTATGGTTGTCGGGGATGGAGGGGGAGGGGTCGACACAAGGTCGACCACATTTTTGGGTGTCGGTGCCGTTTTTGCTTTCTTTGGCCGACCCTCCGGAGCTCCTGTGTCCAAGTACCGTTGAAACTGAACTTCTACTGACACTTTATTTGCATGGGCATCCTCAACAATGTCGACAGTCGTGGCTGCTAGTTCCTCCTCATCATCGGACGAGTCGGCCAGAATAAGCTTGCGCTTACCCCTACCTTGTTGGAGTTTTTGGGTTTTGATTTTTTTTCTTGCGACAGCTATCTCCTTAGCCAGCTTCTTGATGATGCTTTTAGACAAAGCATATTCTGGGTCATTACCTTCGCCTTCTCCTGTCGGTACCTGAGTGGGGTCGACGGTTGCTGGAGCTGGAGGAGTTGTCTGTTGCTGTGTTTGTATTGTTGGTTGTGGTTAATCTGTTGGCGGGGGTTCGACTACCTTTGCAGTCGGAGGTTTGACAGTGATGTGTACCCGACTAGTGGGCACAGTCGGGGTGTCCTCCGACACAAATGTGCTGATGTATAAGTTTAACTCATAGTCCTCTTCTTTTTCTTGGTCGGTGAGTGGTTCTATGATGGAAAATTCAACCTGTTTCGCAGCCTCTGGAATTGGTATCTTTGTCTGCGCTTGTCTGGTCAACTCTCAGAAAATCTGCTCGACCATTGGATAGTAGTCGAGGTCCTGTGCTTTGGGGTCCTGACCTCGCATGTACCATACTGATGTATGATCAAGTTCCAACTAGATATGAGACTCAGCATGGAGGTTTCGTCGGATGTTCTGGGGCACCCTCCACCTCGTCGTTCGAACCTTCAATTGCTGGAACCAGTTTTCCAGGAATACTTTTCCCTGTGCCAGCTCATGCAGGGTGCATTTTTGTCAAAAAGGTTGAAAACGGTGCATTTGGAATTTGGTCGGCTCCCAGAAGACTGGACTACCTTCCGGACAAATATGGTACATAACAAGCCAGAGAATGAGAGAGGGGAATTTGATCATACCTCCCGTCTCTTGACAGCGTCCACAGATGGTTTTGATCATGTCGGCAACATAATCTCCCCACCGGTAGATCCGACCGTCGGTCACGATTGTGTCGACCGCTTCCAACATTTCTAGTTTAAGGTCACTGCCCCGACCTGCCAAGGTAAGGGTGATTGCTATGATTTTAGCCACGATTTGTGGCGTCCTTGTCGCAATTTGGCCGATCATCGGTCCTTTGGAATTCTTGCCCGATGGTGAGCCCGTAAGTTCTTGGACTAACCCGTCTTTGATCCCGATAGGTACAGGGCTGCCTTGGTTGGATAGGCCTGTAAGCTTGGAGATAACATCCCCAGTGATGTCAATAGGCTGGTCGAAGTAGAATCGGCTGTTATGGTAGCGATTGATAATGAATTTGACAGCGGCTTCCTTCATCCCACCGAAGCTCTCCATCAGTGGTGCGTTAGGATAGTTGAAGATGGAGCTCTTCCGAACTTTCTCAGTGGCCTGGGTCATTCTGTTGTCGACATAGGCCCACTCTTGGATCTCTATCCAGAGTTTCTAGAATGGGCCCTCCTGTACCTTTGTGTTTTTGATGTTCTTTAAGCGGTTGAGCAAGGGGGTGTCCTCCGCTTACAACTCCTTTTCCTTGGCCGCGGCTCTGGTTAGTTTGGGTGCCATTGCGTTGGACTGGTCGGGGTTTTGATAGAGTTCTTGGTTTTTGGTCGACTGAGATTGTGGGTGTGCTGAGGGTAATGGGTGTGGTGAATGAACCTTTGACTGTTCATTATTTATAGGCGCGGGTGTGGTTGAGTGTCGAAATGGGTGTATTAATGGCGGACTTGACAGTCCAACTGCAATACTTGAGTGCGGCTTAATGGAGGATCTGTTTCGACGCTCGAAGCCATCAATGTGTGATGGGACTTTCGAAGTCGATGGTCAGGGTCGTTGGTGAAAATGGTCGGCTTGACTGGTCAATGAAGATGGTCAATGGTGATGATGTCGGTTATCGAAGTA
>LPNX010135098.1:1269959-1285657 GCA_001517045.1 Pseudotsuga menziesii | reverse complement strand
CCGACAGGTAGTTATTTTGTAACTGTTTGTAACTTGTATATATTAGGCTATTGAGCCAAGCAAGAACTCAGTTCAGTTCTCTGCCTTGTATGAACTCATTGTAACAATATAATCTGTTTTCCTATCTGTTCTTGTCTCTTGTATTTGATTTATAGTTATGTTTTAGTATATATTATTGGTAACCTTATGTGATCTGTGAGATTACAACAAGTGTCCTCCTCCTATCTAACCCGTATAGGGTGGCATGGAAGTACCATAGTATGGTGGACCTTGGCTAGTAGGAGCTACAAAGCCATAATTAGGAGAGTAAGCAGGTTGTTGATACCCACCTCCATAAGGTGAAGAAACCTGTCCATACTGCGTCCCATGATAAGGTCCATAGGTCATCGCATGCGATGCCCCATGAGACACTCCATAGGTAGGAAGATACGCTCCGAAAGTAGGGATATAAGCCCCGAAAGTAGCAAGATGACCTCTAGAAGCATGAACATACCGTCCTGATGTAGCAGGCGGTATGTGGGCTTGAGACACAACTGGTTTAGTAACCGCAGGACAGACCTGACTCGTAGCCATATATCGGCTCGAAGGACCACGTGAATAAGGTGGAGGATGTACATTTGAAGAACTAGGGGTCGAGGACGAAGGAATCTGAGTAATAAGATATGTATTACCGCCTATCGTCACTCGTCTCGGATCTGGTATCCTAATCGGATCACTAAGCCTAGACCTAGGAGGGAGATATGATGTAGCTTCCACCACTGGGACGAAAGGCGCAATGTGACTAGTGCTCCCAAACCTCTCCGCATGGTAAGGAATGAGAGTGCCCCCAGGCATAATGCTAGGCTCAAAATCAGATTCGACATGGAATGTCAAATCGTGTATAGGGAAACCAGACGTAACATAACTACCGTAACTAGTAGTGGTGGGTTCAAAATGAGTCTCGGCATCTTCCGGCATGCCATACCGGTAACACGTCAAAGGGGAATCAGCTTTAGAGTGAGTAGGTCTATCATGCAAGGCTTCTATCTCAGAAATCACAGGACCTAACTCAGCTAAGTCGGGTGAAGGATCGTAAGTAGGTGTAAATTCCCCATCGTCTACATGAATCGGAGGAGGTGGCTCAGGAATATCTTCTGAATGGTCTCCCATGGTGTGTGAATCAATGTGTGACATAGTCCGCCTGGACTGTCTAGGTCTCTCTCCCAAAGGAGGAGGAGAAGTAGAAGGCGAAAGTCCTGCTAAACAACGAGAACGGTGCGGAACCGCACTTGAATCCACAATGACTCAAAAAATAGCAAAGACTCTCTATTTACATAAACCCTAGGCCAACTATCGTGCACAGAGAAATCACTAATAAAATATAAAGCCAAATGTAAGCAAACAAGGGCTCGATAAGTGAGCTCCTGAATGAAGCAGGTATGTCTCGCCTAGGAGAGGCTTGAGACTCCCATACACAACAAGCGAAGGTACGTAACCAATTATTGTGGCCCTCAGCTTCAACGCGTAAAGCGACTATGCTGTCCGACCCCAACCTGGTCGGGACACATGCAGAATAACCTCTACAACTACCCCCTCAATATCCTAGGTAAGGCCACTAAGGTCACCTCAATATACTCAATGCTTAGGCAGACAGTTGCAGGCGGGACTGACCGTATGGGCAAGGTAGCAAAGCCTAAAACTCTCGAAAGAGCCCCCAGATACGAATACAATCCTGGAAATATCTCCAATGCTACTCAGTTATGACTAGGGATCATCTCAATCAATAACCGCTCACACTGCCTCGTGCTTAACTCCCTTTTGAGAGGAGGATCTTGAGAACAATGGTTATACCAAGGATTTCACACACTCACCTGGACAGACACCTAGATGTTGTTGTTTAGTGATCTTGGAGAATTGACTTACAATGAAATATTCCAAGATCCTAAAACCTAAGCTTGTTGGTGCACCCTAGAAAAGAAAAGAGTGTAATACATTTTAATTTAGCGTTGATTTTAGTTGGCTTTATTACTCAAAAATAGGATATGGTCGTCCAACTAATGGTGTAATGACGCAACAAGAAGTAAAATGCACACCTAACAATCAATGCGAATGCATTGTGTCCATGAAAACAGGGTATGCTACTACGTAAAATGCACAATTCTTCTTCAAATTATAAATGCAAATTTTCTTATATGAAGTCCTAGCTAGTACTCCAAAGCAAATCTATCTAGTGCAAGTACAATGCAAAGTGCAAAATGCAATGCATGATGATAAGCAAATGTTTTTGGATTTTTTGAAAATAAAAGAGATACAAAAAGAAAAAGAATGATTCTACGACCCCTAGACTCTGCAAGCACACCCAAACAGCATTCCCACAAAGCACTAAGGTAAAATAACTCTAATGCACTAATCTCAAACAAAAAATTGAAAATGCCATGACAAGAACTTTCCTATAAAAAAAATACGCTAAAAAAAAACGTTTCTGGTTAAAAACAGACATCAAAACAGACTCAGGCAGTGTTAAAGGAGACTCAACAACTAACAGGATTCACCCAGCAACCAATTATCTTCCACAAAAATCCAAAACCAAAGGTATACGTGACTGTTCACAGTAAACCCGCATGTATACGTGGAAATAGTAGAGGAAACCGCGTGTATACGCGACTGTAAATCAAAAACCCGCGTACAGGAAGAAAAAGGTGCATACAATCAAGGAAAACAGACAGGCTGAGACAAACTTCACACCAATCAGACTCTACCAAGCATACATGCCCCCAGACCCGACACAGAAACAAGAGAGAAAGAGCAATTCAAATACATTGAATGCCGAGAAAACAACCCCCAAAGGACAACTACTAGGAACTCCCCAGCGGAGTCACCAATTCTGTTACGGAGAGAAATTCCTATGGCTTGGGGTACCACAACAGACAGCTTGACTCCAGAAATAAATCTTTCCCAATATGCAATAGAAATTAAATGTCTAACACTAAAGGATCAAACCTCGTACCTTATTCCGGACGGTTTAAGTAGATCCCCGTTGAGCTTTCCAATCTTCAGCTTGAATTGCTATAACACTTCCTCAACAACAAGTAAACAATACAAGTATACTATATATCATGGTGTTAGATCTATTCTAGAATATATAATCAACAATGTAAAAGCATTTGACATAATCCCATGGATAAAATATTCATTCAAATACACATCATTGGACAAGAAAAGATATTTCTATCAATATAAATCAAAGATTACAAGATACAACCTCTGACGGCACGTCTGTGAACCGGAGAAACTGAATCCCCCACTTGGGCCTCCACCACTTCAATCCTCCATCTCTCGATAGCAAGCTCACAAGCAAAAGGCAAGCTTGGGAAGAACACAAAAGTGCTCCAAGGGACAAAGGGATGCAGACTCAAGCATAAGTTCCGGCAACAATGGACTATAGTTTCGTTGCTCTCAATTCTCTCTTATGCCTTCAATGTACCAAGGGGTTCCTTATATAGCTTTCAAAGGGATAATGAAAGGTCGAATCCGAGCGATCTCAAGGCATAGGGAAGGCCAGGATTCGAATGAGTCGGATCCATGTCAAGGAGAACTCCAAAAGGATTTGGATTATTTACACATCCCGATGTACGCGGTTTTAGTGGTCAAACCCACGTATGTACGTGCTTATAAGGTTAAAAGTCGCGTATATCATTTTTCATGTGTTTTTGGGGATGATCAAGGAAACATCAAAGGACAAAAAGTGGTCCGTAGGGTCTAAGGAGTCCGCAGCAGGACAGGGGAAGGCCATACAAAGTGTGATTCACCTAGAGTGGTGAAATCCACTATAACAGGGATTCAACGTCCGAACCAAGTTCTTCCCATCTCAGGAAGACTAGTGACCTCAGCCATTATGGCTTTAGGAACTTCAATACGCAATCCCCAAACCTTTGAGTGGGTTTCTGTAAGTTTCAAAGCAAACTGTAAAGCTGCTTCACGGTGAAATCCATTCAGGTGTTCAAAAAATTATGTCCAACCGGCAGCTTGAAAGATAGCGAAGACTACAGCATTTCGTCTAAGGTATCACGTGTTTGAAGGTTCATAACGAGCCGGAATACCCATGTTTCTGTCTTCATAATTATATCGTAGTTCAATAGATTACAGATTCCGACAATGGAGGTTACAGCATAGAGTATGCATGAACAGCTAAGAGGGGAGTTAGGCAAATTCAGAAAGTTTCAGCGTAGTGGATTATTTGAAATTTTATCCCAAATTGGGAAAGGTGGCAATTATTAGGTAGCATAATTAGTCATTACGTTGCACGAGTAGAGAGTTAATTCAATGCAATAATGGGCATAAAAAGGGAGGTATGATTGATATTGTCAAATCATATTGATACTTAATCAAAGCCATACCTTCGAAAATGCACGATGAATGTCCTTTGGAGAATAATAGAACGTGTGATTGCATTCGTTACGAAAGCTAAACTCGTGCGTTGTGCAGTCATTAAATATAATCATTATTACAGGGGTGTTGTAATAACCTTTTCTGCCAGCAAACCAAAAACCATCATGTTAAAATGGTCGAAAACATGACGGATACTACATTATGAGTCAAATTGTCAGCATCAAGAATTGAACCCATATCTAGAGGAGTTGCTATCTTGAAAAAAGATCTGCCAATAACACAGAAGTCACAAAGAGTCACAGTCGCAAGCCATAAAGAGATCAAAGCAGAGGTGCAGCCTTGAATGATCAAAAAATCAGCCAAATGCAACGCAGTTACAGCTGCCAGAAAAGATGTCGCAGCTGCTAGAAAAAGGGTCGCAGCTGCGAAAAAAGGATAAAAAAATGTTAAACGGATGGAAAAAGGCTGTGTTGCAGCTGTGCGAAATGAGATTTATGGGAAAAAGTAAAACAGGGTCGCAGCTGTGGACAGGGAAGAAGGCGGAGTTTCACATTGTTACAGCTACCGGGAATGGTCTAGCAGCGGCCAAAAAAGGTGTCACAGTTGTCGAAAAAGAGTGTTGTGGTTGCCGAAAAAAGTGTGTTGCAACTGCTAGAAAAGGGTGTTGCAGCTGCCGGAAAAAGGGTGTTGCAGCTGCCGAAAAAAGGGTGTTGCAGCTGCCGGAAAAGGGTGTCGCAACTGCCAAAAAAAAGGTGTTACAGTTGCAACAGGTTTATTAAGGGAAAAAGCTTGGTGCAGGAAGTCACAAAAAAATGACTTTGGTCGACAGGCCCAATATGTCCGCCATTATTGGGCTTTTTCCTGCACATTTTTAGAAAAAAAACAAAAAACGGATCAAGTGCAAATGAAAAGATAACAATAACAGGAAAAAAAACATTTATTTATGTACAAAGATTCATATGCGATTTACGGTGATCCATTAAGGATTGACAGAGGCAAAGAAAAATTCCTGCCCTTGTACTAGCTGGTAATCAAGATCAGCTATAATTTGTGAGATAAATGAATCCTTTGAAATGGGTTTACGGTACAATCGCAGCCTGTGACCATTGGAAAATAATGGTGTGTGGTTTTCATCGATAGTTGTCAGGCGGACTGTACCATTATCAAATACTTTGTCTACTAGGTATGGGCCCAGCCATCCTGTGCATAATTTTCCCTTGAAATCTCTTTTGAATCTGGAATCGTATAATAGTGCCCAGTCTCCCTCACATAAGACCTTCTTTTTGATGAATCCATCATGCCATTTGGATCTCTGTTGCTGAATTAACACTGTCTGGTCCACGGCAGCCAACCGGTTCTCATCTAGTTCATTCAATTGGTTCAATCTCCTTTTCTGGGCTTCAGTTACATCTAGGTTTACCTCTGTGGCCATCTTCAAAGTCTTAATTTCAAATTCAATTGGGAAGACGGCACTTTTCCCATATACTAAGTCGTAAGGAGAGAAACCTGTAGTGTTACGCGAAGTGGTGCAATATGCCCGTAATGCTTCCGGAAGTCTATCAGCCCAATCTCTTCGATGGCTCTTGACCGTCTTGGTGAGGATAACTTCAATGACTTTGTTAGTGCTTTCCACCTGGCCATTGGCTTGGGGATGGTAAGGTGAAGCTACCCGATGCTGAACATGGTACTTCTATAGTAGAGCTTCAAATTGATGTGACATAAACTGCAGTCCTCCATCAGCAACTACATCCTTAGGTACCCCAAAATGGGTAAAGATTTCACTGTACAGGAATTCAATCATAGCCTGGTCATTAGCTTTCGCCAGAGCCACAGCTTCTACCCATTTTGTCATATAATCGGTACAGACAAAGATGTAGGCTTTCTGCTTGGAATGAGGGCTAATAGGGCCAACAAAATATAGGGCCCATCTATCAAAGGGTTCAATTACCGATTGCAGTTGCAGAGGCATTTGATCTAATCTATTGGGTTGACCCATCCTTTGGCAGCTATCACAAGACTGGACATATATTTTTATATCCCTGATAAGAGTCGGCCAATAATAGCCCATTCTCAACGCTTTGTGTACTATCCTTCTGTCTGCAAAATGTCCCCCACAAGGTTCATCATGGCAGGCCTTCAATATATGGAAGATTTCATCTTCTCTTACACATCTTCTGATCTCAAGATCAGGACCTGTGTAAAAGAGGTGATCGTTTACCCAACAATACCTGGCACTTTGCTGGATGATTTTTCTCTTTTCTCTTTTGGACATATGTGTCGGAAGCTTCCTTGCAGCCAAGTAATTAGCGACATCTACATACCAAGGGGAGTGAGCTGAAACTGCAAATAAGTGTTCATCTGGAAAAGAGTCCTCAACAAGAAAATTATCATCATTGTTAGTGAAACGAGATAAAAAATCAGAGACAACATTTTCTTTTCCAGGTTTATCTATAATGGTAATATCAAATTCCTGTAATAATAAAAGCCATCTAGTCACTCTCGCATTAGTAACAGGTTTATTCATGAGATATTTAATGGCAGAGTGGTCAGATTGCACAAATGTAGGATATCCAGTAATATAATGTCGAAATTTGTTAATGGAGTAAACAATAGCTAAGAACTCCTTCTCGGTGACAGTATAATTAAGTTCAGCAGGGGCTAGGTTTTTACTAATATAATAAATTGCATAAGGTACTTGACCATCCCGCTGTCCTAAAACTGCTCCAATAGTAGTATCAGAAGCATCTGAAGAAATGTGGAAGGGTAGGGTCCAATCGGGCTCTCTTAAGATAGGAGTTGTGGACAGCTTCTCCTTAAGCTTAACAAACGTTGTCTGCAATGCTTAATTCCAAACAAATTGCACATCCTTCATTAACAGTGAAAACAAAGGGGAGGCAAGTTTGGAAAAAAATTCTATAAATCTTCGGTAATATCCAACATGCCCTAGGAAACTTCGCACTTCTTTTTCGGTGGCAGGAGTAGGTATATTTTTTATTACCTTAATTTTCGAGGCATCCACCTGGATGCCATCAGCAGAGATGAAATGCCCCAATACTACTCCTTCACTCATCATCATATGGAACTTTTTAGTGCTTAAAGAGAGCTGGGTCTGTTCACAACGAGTTAAAACCTTTTTCAAATTTTCCAGTGCTTCTTCAAAAATTTTGCCATAAGGAGTAAAATCATCCATAAAAATTTCCATACTATCATTAACTAATTCTGAAAATATGTCGATCACAGCTCTTTGAAAAGTTATCGGTGCATTACATAAACCAAAGGGAAGCATTCTATAAGCAAATGTTCCCCAGGGGCAGGTGAAGGTAGTTTTATCTTGGTCTTCAAGAGCAATCTGAATCTGATTGTACCCGCTAAACCCATCTAGGAAGGAGAAGAAATTCTTCCCTGATAAGGTGTCGAGTACTTGATCGATAAAGGGCGAGGGAAAATGGTCTTTTTGTGCGGCCTTGTTCAGTTCCTATAGTCAACACAGACTCTCCATTTACCATTTTTCTTGGGTACAATTACGAGCGGGGACACCCACTCGCTGTCTGAAATAGGATATATAAATCCTGCTTCCAAGAGTTTCTGAATTTCTTCCTTCACTATGTCCCTAAGATTGGGGTTTATTCGTCATTGAGGCTAGCACACAGGTCAGGAGTCACTTTTAATATAAATATGATGGGTGCACAGGTTAGAGGGAATACCCCTCATGTCTGTGTACTCCCAGGGAAATGCCCCCTTATGTTCTTTCAAGAGACTGATCAGGCGCTTCTGTTCATCTAAGGAGAGGTTGGGGTTAATATTCAGGGTTTTTCCAGACTCTACCTCGATGGGAATACTTTTTGAATTTTTCAATACTGGGATTATATGTGTGTCACTGACTAGTGCTTCTTCTGTGAGATTTTCTTGTTCTTCCTCACCTAGAGTAATGTTCAGGATTTGATAAACCTATTTATTGACCAAAGTGGGTTCACTGATGAAATTATTAATGGCATCATCTTTAGTGTCATCCTTAAAGGTTAGAGCCTTCCCTATAGTTAGTAATGGTTGAATGCCCTCTTCTTCCTCTGGCTCCATCCAGAAAGAAGTTTCAGCTTTAAGGCTCGGCTGAGCTGGAGCATAGAGAGTGAGGTTCTTTGTCTCAGTGTCATCTAATATGGTCATAGACCCAGATCGACAGCCGATACAAGCATCAGCTGTGGCTAACCAAGGCCTTCACAGGATTAGTGGGTGTCCCCCTAGCTGTGACTTAGGTTGTAAAACCAAGAAGTCAGCAGGGTACTCCTAAGAGTCAACTGAGATGACGAGATCATCCAAAATTCCTTCAGGTTTAATGGTGGATCTATTTGCCAATTCTAAAATGGTAGGGGTCGGTCTAAGATTAGAGAACCCAAGTTTTCTAACAGTTTCAATCGTCATGACATTAATCGCTGCTCCTAAATCTACCAGTACATGGGGTATCTGTGTATGCCCAATCTGCACAGTAACAATTGGATTCCCAGGATCATCATATTTGGCCAAAAGTGTTTTCCCCGTTATTAATGCAGATAATTTCCCTATGACATGAACAGTGGGAGGATCTTTGGGTTTCCTTCCTGGTTTCTTTGTGCATAGATCCCGAACAGTTCTAGCATAGATAGGTACATCTTGAAGAGATTGAAGGAGGGGAATTTTAACATAAATATTCTTTAACTCTCCTAAAAGGTTAAACTGAGGTTGTCCCCCTACCCTTGGTAGCATTAATCTCTCGGGATACGGTGGTTGCCTAATCAGCTGGGTAGGTTGTGTATCGCTAGATATATCATTTTTTGTTTCAGCCGACCCATGAGTGGGATGTTCAGCATCTTCAATGATGGGGGTCATATTAGATAGATGTTGTGGATTCACCCCTTCTTCATGTACAAGGGATGGAACATCTTCAATGATTACAGGCTCTACTATTTTTCCTGATCGTAAGCGAATATCGTTACAAGGCACAGGAGAAAGCGAGTAGGCAAGCATGTTGATAGTCTCAAATTGATGGACTATTTTATTGTTTGGGTTAGGATTAGGTTGAGCAGGCAGCTAGGGTCGTATCGGTATATTAGGGGTAGCATTGGTCTCCAACTACAGCTGCGACTGCTAACGAGGATATGGAGGATATTGAGGATATTGAGGAGGGTATGGTTGTTGTTGATGAGGAGGTTGTTGAGGAAATTGATTCCCTGGATGGAAATTCCTCCATCCAGGAGACCAAGAAGTTGGTTGGTGTGGTGGTTGTGGTGGCTGAACCCAGGGATTCCAGGAGTTATAATTTTGCATCGAAGGTTGAGAGGGATTCCATTGAGAATAAGATGAAGGTAATTATGTATTTACGTTCTGCATATTATTCCAATTATTCATGTTATTCAAAAATGGAAACGAGTATGGAGTCATACCTTGGTGTCGAGGCTGCCAGGGCTTCTTTTGTGCAATGAAGTAGGTCGGTTCCACCTCTGGAGTTGACATCTGTAGAAGATCCTTCACTTGGGGAAGTGATGGACATTCTTTTGTGTCATGGTTCAGCTCGCACACACTACAACAAAAACTGGATTTAGAGCCGGATTTTAGTGTAATTTTTTCCCAATTGTGGTGAACAATCTAGCGCTAAACCTAGTGCTATTGTACATTTTCGTAAAACGCCGTCTATTGCATCTTTTTTTCCATCCTTTTTAACATCCATTTTTGCGTCCATTTTTGTGCCCAATTTTTTGCATCTAATGTTATGCCTTTATTTGCGCCAAATTTTTCAACTTCTATTGCATCTTTTTTTGCGTCCTTTGTTACATCCTTGTTTGCACCCAGTTTCACACTCATTTTTGCATCCAATGTTGCGTCTTATTTTTCTCCTAGTTTTTCATCGAGTCTTACACCCAATTTTGCACCATGTTTTACATAAAATTATGTGTCAAATTCTACATCTAGGTTTGCATCCAATTTTAGGCCCAATATTGCGTCTAGTTTTGCGTCCAAATTTACTTATAATGTTGCATCCCCATTTGCATCTAATTTTGTATCTTGTTTTACGTCTTTTTTTGTATCCATGTTTGTGTCAAATGTTTCATCTCATTTTACGTCATATTTTGCATCTAGGTTTGCACCTAGTGTTGCATCCCGGTTGATGTCTTTTTTTGAATCTATGTTTGAGCCCAATTTTGCACCCAGTGTTGCGCCTAGTGTTGTGCCTATTTTTGCGCCCATGTTTGTATCTAATATTGCATCTAGTTGTGTGTTCAATGTTGCATCCCATCTTGCATTCAATATTACGTCTAGTTTTACATCCAATGTTTTGTCCCGTCTTGCATCTAAAATTGTGTCTCATTTTAAGTTTTTGTTTGCGCCAAATGTTGCTTCCAGTTTTGCACCTAGTGTTACACCTAGTTTTATGTCCATCGATACACCATATTTTGTGCTCAATTTAATGTACAATTTTACGTCTAGTTAGGAATCCACTTTTTCATCTATTGTTGTGTCTAGTTTTGGACATATTATTACATCTAGTTTTGAGTCATTAATTGTGTCTAGTGTTGAGTCTCTTTTTGCATCCAATTTTGCATTTAGTGTGACATCCATTTTTGTGTCTACATTTGCGTCTGACATAAGGTCGGATTTTGCATCCACTTTTTTGTTTGATGTGATGTCCACTTTTACATCATGTTTTGCATTTAGTGTTGCGTCTAATATTGCATCCATCTTGCACTACTACATTTTTTACCTTTAGAAATACATTGCAATATCATTAGGGCATGGAGGAATCGAACCACCAATCTCCTACTTGTAAAGCAGGTGCTCTTCCATTGAGCTAGCACCCTTTAAGAATCAGGAAGAGGAGCAATATTAACACATAGATTTCATCATTTGTAATTCTAATAAAAGACAATAAGATCCAAACACAAACATGCTTAAAATCCAATTTATTTTTCTAAACACACTAATAAGCAAAAAAATCTACCATGCTCAGGCAACAAAATATCCTAAATAATTACGCAATCTATTAAAGTGGTCCGCAAAAGGGTCTTAGAGAACAACATAATGTATCGATGCATACCTAATAACCTAAACTTGATATGGACAAAGAATAAGGGATGTGTTTAAGAAATAGTTGTAGAATCCAATTGAGGATGTGTGTGTTGCTACATAAATGTTGTTATTCATTGATGGTGTGATTTTGTTCAGCAGGGATGTTAAGAAAAGAACTCATGAATGGTTACTAAAAGAATACGCCTACTATGTGCATCATGCATGATATAATGAATATTTTAACAATGTACACCAACAAAGACAATTTATATTAGCAAAAAAATTATTAGCCAAGGGCACATGCTATTGTGCACATGTGATTACAGTATGATATGCAAGTACATGAAGGTATTTGTGTGCATAAAAAGAGATATATTCATACACGTTCAAATATATATCCATATTCCATGAAAGAAAAATAATAGAACAAAGCATATAGAAGAATTAAAGATAAGTGTAATATTAATGGGATAAGCTATTCAATGTCAGCAACCATGATATATCAACTATATTTCAAGTTGGTGAAAAGGAAATTTAAACAACCACATTGTTCCCAGAAAAAGCCAAATATTCACAAAAATAAAAATAGCCATTCACTTCAAACCTTCAAACTTGTACATTTAAAGTTTGACTAAGAATGTAAAGTGTCATTGAGCTTGATTTCCTTTCTCGAATTTCATTTTTTTAGGTTGTTCACTTTTTATGCCCAATATTGAATAAAAATAAAAAA
This sequence comes from Pseudotsuga menziesii, assembly GCA_001517045.1. Lineage (NCBI taxonomy): Eukaryota > Viridiplantae > Streptophyta > Pinopsida > Pinales > Pinaceae > Pseudotsuga > Pseudotsuga menziesii. Next base: position 1,273,521 of record LPNX010135098.1, on the reverse strand, counting down.
CACAATTGCATAATCTAATTGGGATTACATATTTTGGTACAATTGTCTTATGAGAAGTTACAATAGGGCAAGGCCACAAGAAATTCTTACATAGCCCCTGTTTCCTGCCCAGAAATATTTTGGAAATCACAACATGTATGAAACACCCATGAAATGTTTGTAGGGCATTCCTGTTTCTGGAAACATTTCCACGAGATTTATGAGACATTTCCTATCCAAAAGACCATAAATGGCATGTTTCCTTTGTTCGAAAGGAGAAAAGCTTAAAGGCCCTCAAAGGGAGTGAAATCCAAGAATGTCTTGTTTGTGCATAAAAAGGCCCTATATAGGAAACAAACCCAACAAATCTAAAATTTTGAAATGAAAGCACATAACTTTTTAGAGTTTGAATTATTTTTTGTATTAATTATTTTTTAAATTATTTAAATATGCCATTTTCACACTTCTTGAACATTTTGAAAAGTGTCATTTCCATATCAAAACTATTTCGCAGTTTCAGGTGACTTGGAGTTGGCATTAGGTCCTAGGGTGAGAGGCACATTATTCTATTTTAAGTATATCCTTGTTTGGATGTTACCCATGGCCACCCATCCCCACACATTATCTCTATATGACATGCCAATGTTAAATAGTTAACATAACAAAATCATCCATTTATTGTGGATGAGTAGGTTACCCACATTATAATGTATAAGTAGATGGGTAGATGGTCATTATACATACACACATACATATATAAATGAATACATGAATAAATCCACAGCAAAACTGCTACCATAGTTAATTACCATATCTTTCAAAATTTTGAGCTTGAGCTCATCAGAAGTGATCAGATGATACATATTTACTTACATCAATTTCACTTGACACTTTAGAGTTTTATCACCAAAAAGTGATACAAAAAAAGCCATGTTTTTAGAATAAATTTTATCAAAACCATGCTTCTTGAATGGTGTACCTATTGACTTTCCAAAGCTTTCATCCTAAGTAACAGACGTTTCACAAAATAATTTCTGCTCATAAAAAGGTGTGCTTGAGCTCACTACAAGTGATCAACTCTAGATGATACTTCCAAACTTGAGTCTTGGTTTTTTCTATAATATTACAATCAGTACAATTTGATACAAAGAAAAAGTTACAAAATCATGTTTGTAGAATTAGTTTTATTAAAACTATGCCTCTCACATGGTAACATTAATGGATTTTCACTTTCCACTCTTGAAATAGCATCAACTTGAGTTCACAACTGATCTATTTTATATGATAAAAATCGATTTTACCACACGTTCATTTCAATTAGACTTAGTATCTTACTCTCCATTCTGTTGATTTTTCAGGTTAGCTGAGTGTTAATACAAGTACTAAAATTCAATACATGAACATATAAAGAACTAAGGTAAAATTCAAACTGTAATAAAACGTAACAACATAACTTTCATTTCTTTCAACTTAACACTCTGTTGGTCACTGCGTTATCTTAACACTCTGCTAGTCACTACGTTAAAGTTGATCATCGAAATGTTTCATCAATTGTCATGTACAGAAAAATAATAAATAACACGTGCAGAAAACTAAATCTCAAGTAAACTACAGGAGAAAAAGAATCTTAACCATTGTTGGATCCGCCTTATACTCAGTTAGTTCTGAGTTTGATCTTGTCACTGAAAGGACAAGTCAAACTAGTTGAACCATATACGTACCTTGAGAGAGAGAAGGAGTAAACAAACCTTAGTTCCTTCAATCAATTTAGCAGTGCAGTCAAGGAGAATCACACAGATGCACTCATAGTGAAATATGTGCAGTCACGCACTCTACCAACAGATTCACGATGAACAAATTCCCGAACCAGTCAAGGTGGATCAAACAAAAAAACTCAGCCTATGCAGAGAATAGATCGCAGTAAACCCCATGCAGAATAACACAGTGGTAAAATTCATGGTGCCACTATCCAATTTGAGATTAGCATTGTTATCCATGTCTTGAGCAGTTCTAGGGTGTTGAAAAGAAATTGAAGGGTATCCAATGCATCCATTGTCTTTGTCTGATTTGTCTCCTAATGACAATTCTTCTAAGAATACTACAGTACATACTACATACTATAGGGCAATCTTTATCATTACTAATGTCTGCTACCTATGAATAAATCCCATCATCAATGGAGTCCTCATCACATGCCATGCTTTAGTGATCCGAATTTGTCCTTGCAGCGATGAGAAATGCCTTTATCCTCAGGAAAGAATAGAACGTTGTCTTCATATATGTAGGGCACACACTCTTTAGAAGTAAATGAATCTCTTCATCAAAGACAAATAAATAAACCATCAAAGCAACATCTTCTAATGGTCAAACTAAGAATGAATCCAATGACATGCATTAACAAATCCCAATGAAAGTTACAGACACTTTCATCTATATCTTTCCTGAAAAGAGAAAACTCAGTAAGCGACAATATGTTATCCTACTCCCACTCTGTCAACTGAGTATCCATGATCAAAATGAAGGAATTACTACATCTACACATCGTCTCAAGCTTTCAGCAATGGAGTCACCAGCTGAGATTTTCAAGCTTCCTTCAACAGTACTAGTGGTTATCACCTCCAAGCAGCAGGACATTTCAACTAAAAAAATAGGACTTTGTTCCTCAACTGAAAGAAACAGGACTTTGTTCCTTAGTGGAATCACCAGATGAGATGAATGGTCTTCAGTACAAACATGTCTCATCAAGTCGTTGTAGCATAAAGCACTGGAACTAGAATTCATCCTCGGGAACGCCACCAATTTGTTACATCCAAAACCTGCACTTGAGATCAATCGGGTCCCTAAACCAAAGAACAGGCCTAGTATAACTCAGGAATGCTGCTCAATGTCACCACAGTGTCATTCCTGCCTTCTTGGTTCTTTCATGCCAACATGAAGGGGGAAGTACCTGAAAAATACCCCTAATCTGTCCCTTCAATTCCAGATCTGCAACTCAAATTAGATGGCAGAATGTTCTTAGGGGAATTTTTTATGGACATAGGGTGGCATTCAACAGGACTAGCACCTAAATCTAGGGTTATTGAGTCTATATCTATTATAGACAATACAGAACTCTGGCAGTGATTATGGAGAATGTGAACTTGAACAACCCAATTGGACATGAAGATCTAACTTACCAAATGAATCAATCAGAGAGTTATACTGTATTGGATAGAGAGTGCTCCAGAGATACTAAATTCCAACATAATAATGAACAATTTGTATATAATCTTCAATTCAGAACCAAAGCCAATTTCTAGATCTCCTTACTTATGTAGACAAGGAGCTCTTGTCAGGCCTATTTTTGGCTCCTAGATGTAACAATTTTGATGTACATGTAACTTGATTTATAATGTAATATATGTGGAATTTTCAAAACACAAGAACACAGTCGGCTATTTCATGTCTACTACAAAGAAATTCCACACAAAAAGCTAAAGAGTTATGGAATTTGAAGGCAGTCCTCCTTTCAAGTTTTATTTTCATACCTTCCAACTTATATGCTATGCTCCCCTTGCTATTTAGTTATAACTATAGAACAACC